>JASFAX010006442.1:0-31879 GCA_030737875.1 Allium sativum
GATATTTGAGAAAGCTTCGTTTTGACTGGTTATGGTTCTAGTAACTCAAAATGGATAAAAAGTTTTGGTTGGTAGAACAACCCATGTCTGTTTAGTGCAACATTGAAGTCTTGAGGTGCAACAACCTTTTGAAACTCAAAGATGGCACTGTATGACTTTTGTAAACTCGTTTATGGGGTGAAATAGAAATATAACATGGTGCATTATATTCCAAAAAATAGTAAGTCGAATTCCTACCAGCGTCATCCCCCCTTTGACCAACAAAACAGCATGTGAAAAATTGAGCTAAAAAAACCATCGATGTTCCCAATAGTTATTATGTTTGAATTTCTTTGTTACTGAAGCAAGATGAGATTGGTTGAACTTGTTAGTCCTATAGATCTATGAGAAAGCCTCGTTTTGACTTATTATAGTTCTAGTAACTCAAAATTGATATAAAGTTATGGTTGGTGGAACAACCTACGTCTGTTTGGTGCAACAAAGAAGTCTTGAGGTGCAAAATCCGTTTGAAAATCCAAGATTGCACCATGTGACTTTTGAAAACTCGTTTATGGGGATGAAATAGAATTATAACATGGTGCATCATATTCCAAAATATAGTAGATCGAATTCCGACCACGGTCAAACCCGCTTTGACCAACATAACGGCATGTGAATAATTGAGCTAAAAAAGCATTTGATGTACCCAATAGTAATTAAGATTGAATTTCTTGGTTATTGAAATAAGATGAGATGGGTCTCTCAAGTTTATATTGTATTGTTTTGAGATGGTGTCCGGACTTCGAATTAATTTTGATAAGAGTGCAGTCATGGTCCTTAATGATAGGTGTAATGTTGAGCCCTTAGTTGCTAACACTTTAAATTGTTCTACTATGAAATTTCCGTTTGACTACTTAGGGTTTAAAATCAGACCTTCTAAGCTTAATAAGGTTGACTGGATATTTATTATTGATAAAATTAGTAATAGGTTATCTAGGTGGAACAATAGATTTCTTTCTAGAGCGGGGAGATTAGTCTTAGTTAATTCGGTCTTATGAGCCATTCCCACTTATTGGATGACTGTTTATCGTTTTCCTAAGTGGGTTATTAAGAAAATTGATAGTATTAGAAGGAATTTTCTATGGAATGGTAATCTCAATTGTAATAGTTATAAGTGTTTAGTTAATTGGGAATTGTGTTGCAAGTCTAAGAGAGACGGGGGCTTGGGGATTATTAATCTTGAAAATTTTAATTCTTCCTTACTTACTAAATGGTTATGGAAGTTTAGGAGTCCTGATACAGTGGATATTTGGAAGAATTTAGTATTAAAATCTTATTACTCTAGGGGGGTGATTATAGGGAGGTCGGGGTTTGTAGGGCTAATAGATTATCTCATTTCTGGAAGGATGTATTAAACTGTTTGGACTTTTTTAAGTTAGGTTGCAAGATGACAGTGCATTCCGGTAATTCTACTTTTTTTTGGCATGATGCTTGGATTTCTTGTATTCCTCTTAAAATAGAATTTGCTGATCTTTTTAATGTTTATGACTTCAAGAATTGATTAATTGCGGATGTTTATAGAGGGAATTTAGAACCCCCATGGGTTTTTTCTTTCGTTAATATTTTAGATGGTGATTTATTAAGACAATTGGCCCTATTGAAAGCAAAATTGGCCTTATACCATTTGGATGAGTACAGGGATACAATTAGTTGGGGTTTGGATAAGAGTTTAATCTATTCAGTTAAGTCAATGTACAATCTTATCAATTTCTCTGGTATGTCTTTGCTTCCTTTTAAGTTTATATGGAAATCAAATTCTCCACCTAAAGCTAAGTTTCTTATGTGGTTGATTATTCATAAGAAGCTCAATACAATTGAGCTGTTAAAGAAGAAGAATGTTGTGTTGGATGTGAAATGTTGTTTTTGTAGTCATTCAGAGGAAGATGTTGACCATATTTTCTTTTTTTGTAAATTGTCAAATTATATTTTAACTATGGTGCTTAGGATTTTTGTTATGCCTTCTATGAATATACTAAATAATTGTGGGAATTATTGGAATCACTATAGATTTACTTATAAACCTAAACAGAGATATGTAATGGATTCGTTAATTAATATCATTAGTTGGTTCATTTGGATGGAAAGAAATAAAAGATTTTTTCAGTTTATTTCAGTATCCCCTGATAATTTAATCATTAAGATTGTTTATTTCTGCTTGGATTGCATGACCTCCCCAGGTTATAAGTATTTTAGTGAGTTGTATTCTGGGAACTTGTTGCAAAAAGTCAGGTCTAATTTAGAGTTATTTAAGAGTATCATTAGATATTTTGGAAATAATAGGTTTTGTGTAAGTGTTTAGTTTTTAATTTTACTTTTGGAAAAGTTTGTTTTTTCTTTTCTCACATATATGTAAGGACAAAATATATCAATCATATATGTGTGGTAACTAATGTCGGTTGTTGTAGTTTTTATCCAGGATCTCGGGTGGAAGGACTTTTGAAGAAATGTATGATTGCTTCAAAGTTATTAGTGGAAGTGCTTTTTGGAGGATCACATGGATTGCTATATGGCTTTGATGCTTGGTTATTTTGGTGGAGCTTTATGGTGTTTATTCTTTGAGAGTTGTAGTGGGTTGTACATATTATTAGTATACCTGGACGGTTTTGGTTATAGTATTGGAATAGATATACTTCTATATCGGGTGGTGGCCTTGCCGGAATTCGATATAGGAGTAGATGGGCGGTGGTTTATCCGAAGCTCGTCCATCTATTTCCAATACTTTTCTAGAGGTGTGTTGTCATTCGGGGTGTTGTTGGTTGTTTTTACTCCTTGGGAGCTTTGTTGGGACTCTGTATTTTTATGATTATACGATATATATGTGTGCTCTCTTCTTCTTGGAAGATCACACATTCTTGGTTTTTCAAAAAAGATGTGATGGGTGGAACCTGTTAGTCATACAGGTCGATGAGAGAGCTTTGTTTTGACTGGTTATGGCTCTAGTAACTCAAAATGGATACAAAGTTATGGTTGGCGGAACAACCCACGTCTATTGGGTGCAACATCGAAGTCTTGTGGTGCCACATCCGTTGGAAAATCCAAGATATCATCGTAAGACTTTTGAAAAATTGTTTATGAGGATGAAATAGAAATATAACATGGTGCATCATATTCCAAAATATAGTAAATCGATTTCGGACCACGGTCAAACGACATGTGAAAAAATGAGCTAAAAAGATTTCGATGTTCCCAATAGTCATTAAGATTGAATTTCTTGGTTACTAAACAAAGTTGAGATTGTTGGAACCTGTTAGTTCTATAGATCTATGAGAGATCTTTGTCTTGACTAGTTATAGTCCTAGTAACTCAAAATGGATACAAAGTTATGGTTCGCAGAACAATCAGCGTTTGTTGGGTGCAACATCGAAGTCTTGAGGTGCAACATCCGTTTGAAAATCCAAGATTGCACTGTATGACTTCTGAAAACTCGTTTATGGGGATGAAATAGAAATATAACATGGTTCATCATATTCCAAAATATAGCAAATCAAATTCCGACCACGGTCAAACCCCTTTAACCAACAAAACAACGTTGGAAAAATTGAGCTAAAAAAGCTTTAGATGTTCCCAATAGTCATTATGATTGAATTTCTGGGTAACTGAACTTAGAAGAGATGGGTGGAACCTGTATGTCCTATAGATTTATGAGAGAGCTTCGTTTTGACTGGTTATTGTTCTAGTAACTCAAAATGGATAGAAAGTTATGGTTGGCGGAACAACCCTCGTGTGTTGGGTGCAACATTGATGTCTTGTGGTGCAACATCCATTTTTAAATAAAAGGTTGGATTGTATGACTTTTGAAAAATCATTTATGGGGTTGAAATAGAAATTTAACATTGTGCATCATATTCCAAAATATAGTAGATCAATTTTCGACCACGGTCAAACGGCATGTGAAAAATTGTGCTAAAAAAGCTTTCGATGTTCCCAATTGTCATTAAAATTGAATTTCTGGGTTACTAATCTAAGTTGAGATTGGTGGAACCTGTTAATCATTTAAATCTATGAGAAAGCTTCGTTTTGACAAGTTATGGTTCTAGTAACTCAAAATGGATAGAGTTATGGTTGGCGGAACAATCCATGTATGTTGGGTTCAACATCGAAGTCTTGAGGTGCAACATCCGTTTAAAAATCCAAGATTTCACTGTATGACTTTTGAAAACTCGTTTATGGGGATGAAATAAAAATATAACATGGTGTATCATATTCCAAAATATAGTAAATCGAATTCCAATCACGTTCAAACCCACTTTGACCAACAAAACAACATGTGAAAATTGAGCTAAAAAAGCATTCGATGTTCCCAATAGCCATTATGATTGAATTTCTTGGTTACTGAACTAAGATGAGATGGATGGAACATGTTAGTTCTATAGATCTATGAGAGAGCTTCGTTTTGACTGGTTATGGTTCTAGTATCTCAAAATGGATATAAAGTTATGGTTGGTGGAGCAACCCATGTCAATTGGGTGCAACATCGAAGTCTTGAGGTGCAACCTCCATTTGAAAATCCAAGATTGCATTTTATGACTTTTGAAAACTCGTTTATGGAGATGAAATAGAAATATAACATGGTTCATCATATTCCAAAATGTAGTAAATCGAATTCCGACCACATTCAGACCACCTTTGACCAACAAAACGCCATGTGGAAAATTAAGCAAAAAAAGCTTTCGATATTCCGAATAGTAATTATGATTGGATTTCTTGGTTACTGAACTAAGGTGAGATGGGTGGAACCTGTTAGTCCTGTAGATCTATAAGAGGGCTTTGTTCTGACTGGTTATGGTTCTAGTAACTCAAAATGGATAAAAAACTATGGTTGGCGGAACAACCCACGTCTATTGGGTGCAACATCTGTTTGAAAATCCAAGATTGCACTGTATGGCTTTTGAAAACTCACTTATCGGGATGAAATAGAAATATAACATGGTGCATCATATTCGAAAATATAGTAAATCGAATTCCAACCATGGTCAAACCCCCTTTGACCAAAAAAATGGCATGTGAAAAATTGAACTAAAAAAGCTTTCAATCTTCCCAATAGTCATTACTATTGAATTTTTTGGTTACTGAACTAAGATGAGATTGGTGGAATTTGATAGTCCTATAGATCTATGAGAGAACTTTGTTTTGACTAGTTGTGGTTCTAGTAACTCAAAATGGATAAAAAGTTATGGTTGATAAAACAACCCACGTCCATTGAGTGCAACATTGAAGTCTTACGGAGCAACATCCGTGTGAAACTCCCTGATTGCATTGAATGACTTTTGAAAACTCGTTTATGGGGATGAAATGGAAATATAACATGGTGCATTATATTCCAAAAAATAGTAAATTGAATTCCTACTACGGTCAACCCCCCTTTAACCAACAAAACGGCATGTGAAAAATTGTGCTAAAAATGCTTTCAATGTTCCCAATAGTCATTATGATTGAATTTCTTTGTTAATGAACTAAGATGAGATTGGTGGAACTTGTTAGTCGTATAAATCTATGAGAGTGCTTCGTTTTCACTGGTTATGGTTCTAGTAACTCAAAAGAGAATTTTCATTTAAAGGACAAACTTTGGAAACTTTTTGGTGAAAAGTATGGGGAGTTCCCAAATTAGGTTGAAGGACACATTTACACTAAAGGTGGAATTCAAGAGGCCCACTAACATTATTCCATTTACACCATCATTTGGTCTTCTCACAAAATTCTAAATAATCGATATTTTTCATCAAATTTTTTGTTAAGTTTGTCTTTCTCTCTATTTTCCACAACTCAAAATGGATACAAAGTTATGGTTGGTGGAACAATACATGTTTGTTGGGTGCAACATCGAAGTCTTGAGATGTAACATCCTTTTGGAAATCAACGATTGCACTGTATGACTTTTGAAAACACGCTTATAGGGATGAAATAGAAATATAACATAGTGCATCATATTCTAAAATATAGTAAATCAAATTCTAACCACGGTCAAACCCCTTTGACGAACAAAACGGCATGTGAAAAATTGAGCTAAAAAAGCATTCGATGTTCCCAATAGTCATTATGATTGAATTTCTTGGTTACTGAACTATGAAGAGATTGCCGGAACCTATAAGACATATATATCTATGAGAGGGCTTCGTTTTGACTAGTTATTGTTCTAGTAACTCAAAATGGATACAAAGTTATGGTTGGCGGAACAACCCACGTCTATTGGGTGCAACATCGATGTCTTAAGGTGCAACATCAGTTTGAAAATCCAATATTGCATTGAATGACTTTTGAAAAATCATTTATTGGGATGAAATAGAAAAATAACATGGTGCATCATATTCCAAAATATAGTTAATCCTTTTCCAACCACGGTCAATAGACATGTCAAAAATTGAGCTAAAAAAGCTTTCAATGTTCCCAATAATCATTAAGATTGAATTTCTTTGATGGTGAACTATGATGAGATTGGTGGAACCTGTTAGTCCTATAGATCTATGAGGGAGCTTCGTTTTAACTGGTCATGGTTAGAGTAACTCAAAATAGATACAAAGTTATGGTTGGCGGAACAATCCACGTCTGTTCGTTGCAACATCGAAGTCTTGGGGGTGCAACATCTGTTTGAAAATCCAAGATTGCACTATATGACTTTTGAAAACTCGTTTATGGGGATGAAATAGAAATATAACATGGTGCATTATATTCCAAAATATAGTAAATCGAATTCCAACCACAGTCAAACCCACTTTGACCAACACAACAGCATGTGAAAAATTGAGCTTAAAAAGCATTCGATGTTCCTAATAGTCATTATGATTGAATTTCTTAGTTAGTGAACTAAGATGAGATGGTTGGACAATGTTAGTTCTGTATATCTATTAGAGAGCTTCGTTTTGACTGGTTTTGGCTCTAGTAACTCAAAATGGATACAAAGTTATGGTTGGCGGAACAACCCAAGTCTATTGTGTGCAACATCGTAGTCTTGGGTGCAACTTCTATTTGAAAATCCAATATTTCATAGTATGACTTTTGAAAACTCGTTTATCGGGATGAAATAGATATATACTATGGTGCATCATATTCGAAAATATAGTAAATCGAATTTCAACCTAGGTCATAGCCCCTTTGACCAACAAAATGGAATGTGAAAAATTGAGCTAAAAAAGCTTTCGATGTTCCCAATAGTCATTAAGATTGAATTTTTTTTTTACTGAACTAAGATGAGATTGGTGGAACCTATTAGTCCTATAGATCTGTGAGAAAGCTTGTTTTGACTAGTTATGGTTCTAGTAACTCAAAATGGATAAAAAGTTATGGTTGGCAGAACAACCTACGTCTGTTTAGTGCAACACTGAGGTCTTGAGGTGCAACATCCTTTTGAAACTCCAAGATTGCACTATATGACTTTTGGAAACTCGTTTATGGGGATGAAATAGAAATATAACATGGTGCATTATATTCCAGAAAATAGTAAGTCGAACTCCTACCACGGTCATCCCCCCTTTGGCCAACAAAACGGCATGTGAAAAATTGAGCAAAAAAAGCCTTCGATGTTCCCAATAGTTATTATGATTGAATTTCTTTATTACTGAAATAAGATGGGATTGGTGGAACTTGTTAGTCCTATAGATCTATGGGAGAGCCTCGTTTTGACTTGTTATGGTTCTAGTAACTCAAAATTAAAGTAAAGTTATGATTCGTGGAACAACCCACGTCTGTTGGGTGCAACAACGAAGTCTTGAGGTGCAACATCCATTTAAAAATCCAAGATTGCACCCTATGACTTTTGAAAACTCTTTTATAGGGATGAAATAGAAATATAACATGGTGCATCATATTCCAAAATATAGTAGATTGAATTCCGACCACAGTCAAACCCCCTTTGACCAACAAAACGGCATGTGAATAATTGAGCTAAAAAAGCATTTGATGTACCCAATAGTAAGTAAGATTGAATTTCTTGGTTATTGAAATAAAATGAGATGGGTGAACCTGTTAGTCCTATAGATCGATGAGAGAGCTTTGTTTTGACTGGTTATGGCTCTAGTAACTCAAAATGGATACAAAGTTATGGTTGGCGGAACAACCCATGTCTATTGGGTGCAACATCAAAGTCTTGAGGTGCAACATCCATTTGAAAATCCAAGATATTATTGTATGACTTTTGAAAAATCGTTTATGAGGATGAAATAGAAATATAACATTGTGCATCATATTCCAAAATACAGTAAATCAATTTCGGACGACGGTCAAACGACATGTGAAAAATTGAGCTAAAATGGATTTCGATGTTCCCAATAGTATTTAATATTGAATTTCTTGGTTACCGAAGTAAGTTGAGATTGGTGGAACTTGTTAGTTCTATAGATCTTTGAGAGAGCTTCGTTTTGACTGGTTACGGTCCTAGTAACTCAAAATGGATACAAAGTTAGGTTCGCGGAACAATCCGCGTTTGTTGGGTGCAACAACGAAGTCTTGAGGTGCAACATCCATTTGAAAATCCAAGATTGCACTGTATGACTTCTGAAAACTCGTTTATGGGATGAAATAGAAATATATCATGGTGCATCATATTCCAAAATATAGTAAATCGAATTCCGACCATGGTCAAACCCTTTTAACCAAAAAAACGGCATGGGAAAAATTGAGCTAAAAAAGCTTTAGATGTTCCTAATGGTCATTATGATTGAATTTCTTTGTAACTGAACTTAGAAGAGATGGGTGGAACCGGTAAGTCCTATAGATCTATGAGAGAGCATCGTTTTGACTGGATATTATTCTAGTAACTCAAAATGGATACAAAGTTATGGTTGGCGGAACAACCCACGTCTGTTGGGTGCAACATAGAAGTCTTGAGGTGCAACATCCGTTTTTAAATAAAAGGTTGCGTTGTATGACTTTTGAAAAATCAGTTATGGGGATGAAATAGAAATATAACATGGTGCATCATATTCCAAAATATAGTAAATCAATTTTCGACCATGGTCAAATGGCATGTGAAAAATTGAGCTAAAAAAGCTTTCGATGTTCCCAATTGTCATTTAGATTGAATTTCTTGGTTACTAAACAAAGATGAGATTGGTGGAACCTGTTAGTCATATAAATCTATGTGAGATCTTCGTTTTAACTAGTTATGGTTCCTGTAACTCAAAATGGATAAAGAGTTATGGTTCACGGAACAATCCATGTCTGTTGGGTGCAACATCGAAGTCTTGAGGTGCAGCATCCGTTTGAAAACCCAAGATTGCACTGTATGACTTTTGAAAAATCGTTTAAGGGGATGAAATAGAAATACAACATGGTGCATCATATTCCAAAATATAGTAAATCGAATTCCAATCACGGTCAAACCCACTTTGACCAACAAAACATGATGTGAAAATTGAGCTAAAAAAGCGTTCGATGCTCCCAATAGTCATTATGATTGAATTTCTTGGTTACTAATCTAAGATGAGATCGGTGGAACATGTTAGTTCTATAGATCTATGAGAGAGCTTCGTTTTTACTATTTATGGTTCTAGTATCTCAAAATCGATAAAAAGTTATGATTGGTGGAGCAACCCACGTCAATTGGGTGCAACATCGAATTCTTGAGGTGCCACCTCCGTTTGAAAATCCAAGATTGCATTGTATGACTTTTGAAAACTTGTTTATGGAGATGAAATAGAAATATAACATGGTGCATCATATTCCGAAATGTAGTAAATCGAATTCCGACCACAGTCATACCACCTTTAACCAACAAAACGACATGTGAAAAATTGAGCTAAAAAAGCTTTTGATATTCCGAATAGTAATTTAGATTGGATTTCTTGGTTACTGAATTAAGGTGAGATGGGTGGAACCTGTTAGTCCTGTAGATCTATGAGAGAGCTTTGTTTTGACTGGTTATCTTTCTAGTAACTCAAAATGGATACAAAACTATGGTTGGTGGAACAACCCACGTCTATTGGGTGCAACATCTGTTTGAAAATCCAAGATTGCACTGTATGACTTTTGAAAACTCAATTATCGGATGAACTAGAAATATAACATGGTGCATTATATTCGAAAATATAGTAAATCGAATTCCAACCATGGTCAAACCCCCTTTGACCAACAAAATGGCATGTGAAAAATTAAGCTAAAAAAGCTTTCGATCTTCCCAATAGCCATTAAGATTGATTTTTTGGTATCTGAACTAAGATGAGAATGGTGGAACTTGTTAAACCTATAGATCTATAAGATTGCTTCGTTTTGATAGGTTAAGGTTCTAGTAACTCAAAATGGATAAAAATTTATGGTTAGCAAAACAACCCATGTCCATTGAGTGCAACATTGAAGTGTTACGGAGCAACATCCGTGTGAAACTCACAGATTGCATTGTATGATTTTTGAAAACTCGTTTATGGGGATGAAATGGAAATATAACATGGTGCATTATATTCCAGTAAATAGTAAATTGAATTCCTACTACGGTCAACCCCCCTTTAACCAACAAAATGGCATGTGAAAAATTGAGCTAAAAAAGCTTTCAATGTTCCCAACAGTCATTATGATTGAATTTCTTTGTTAATGAACTAAGATGAGATTGGTGAAGCTTGTTAGTCGTATAGATCGATGAGAGAGCTTCGTTTTGACTGGTTATGGTTCTAGTAAATCAAAAGAGGATTTTCTTTTAAAGGACAAACTTTGGAAAATTTTTGGTGAAAAGTATGGGGAGTTTCCAAATTAGGTAGAAGGACACATTTATGCTAAAGGTGGAATTCGAGAGGCCCACTAACATTATTCCATTTACACCATCATTTGGTCTTCTCACTAAATTATAAACATTCCATATTTGTCACCAAATTTTTTGTTAAGTTCGTCTTTCCCTCTATTTTCCACAACTTAAAATGGATACAAAGCTTTGGTTGGCAGAACAACTCACGTCTATTGAGTGTAGCATCGAATTCTTGAGGTGCAAAATCCGTTTGAAAATCCAAGATTGCACTGTATGACTTTTAAAAACTCGTTTATAGGGATGAAATAGAAATATAACATGCTGCATTATATTCCAAAATATAGTAAATCTAATTCCGACCATGGTCAAACCCCCTTTGACCAACAAAACGACATGTGAATAATTGAGCTAAAAAAGCTTTTGATGTACCCAATAGTCATTATGATTAAATTTCTTAGTTATTGAACTAGGATGAGATGGGTGGAACCTGTAAGTTCTATAGATCAACGGGAGAGCTTCGTTTTGACTGATTATTTTACTAGTAACTCAAAATGGATACAAAGTTATGGTTGGCGGAACAACCCACGTCTATTGGGTGCAACATCGAAGTCTTGAGGTGTAACATTAGTTTGAAAATCCAAGATCGCATTGTATAACTTTTGAAAAATATGGGGGTGAAATAGAAATATAACATGGTGCATCATATTCCAAAATACAGTAAACCGATTTTCAACCACGGTCAAACAGCATGTGAAAAATTGAGCTAAAAAAGCTTTCGATGTTCCCAATAGTTATTAAGATTGAATTTCTTGGCTGCTAAACTAAGAGGAGATTGGTGGAACCTGTTAGTTCTATAGATCTATGAGAGATCTTCATTTTTACTAGATATGGTTCTAGTAATTCAAAATGGATACAAAGTTATGGTTGGCAGAACAATCCTGGTTTGTTGGGTGCAACATCGAAGTCTTGAGGTGCCACATACATTTGAAAATCCACGATTGCACTGTATAACTTTTGAAAACTCGTTTATGGGTATGAAATAGAAATATAACATAGTGCGTCATATTTCAAAATATTGTAAATCAAATTCTAACCACGGTCAAACCCCTTTGACGAACAAAACGGCATGTGAAAAATTGAGCTAAAAAAGCTTTTGATGTTCCCAATAGTCATTATGATTGAATTTCTTGGTCACTAAACTAAGAAGAGATGGGTGGAACCTGTAAGTCATATATATATATATATATATATATATATATATATCTATTAGAGAGCATCGTTTTGACTGGTTATTGTTCTATTAACTCAAAATGGATACAAAGTTATGGTTGGCAGAACAACCCACGTCTATTGGGTGCAACATCGATGTCTTGAGGTGCAACATCCGTTTGAAAATCCAAGATTACATCGAATGACTTTTGAAAATCAATAATGGGGACGAAATAGAAAAATAACATGGTGAATCATATTCCAAAATATAGTTAATCGTTTTCGGACCACGGTCAAACGACATGTCAAAAATTGAGCTAAAAAAGCTTTCGATGTTCCCAATAACCAATAAGATTGAATTTTTTGGTTACTGAACTAAGAAGAGATTGGTGGAACTTTTTAGTCCTATAGATCTATGAGGGAGCTTCGTTTTGACTGGTTATGGTTCTAGTAACTCAAAATGGATACAAAGTTATGGTTGGCGGAACAATCCACGTATGTTCGTTGCAACATCGAAGTCTTGGGGCGCAACATCCGTTTGAAAATCCAAGATTGCACTATATGACTTTTGAAAACTCGTTTATGGGGATGAAATAGAAATATAACATGGTGCATCATATTCCAAAATATAGTAAATCGAATTTCGACCACGGTCAAACCCACTTTGACTAACAAAACAACATGTGAAAAATTGAGGTTAAAAGCGATTCGATGTTCCTAATAGTCATTATGATTGAATTTCTTTGTCAATGAACTAAGATGAGATGGGCAGACAATGTTAGTTCTATAGATCTATGAGAGAGCTTCGTTTTGAGTATTATAGTTCTAGTAACTCAAAATGGATACAAAGTTATGGTTGGAGGAACAACCCACGTCTACGGTGTGCAACATCGTAGTCTTGAGGTGCAACATCTATTTGAAAATCCAAGATTGCACATTATGACTTTTGAAAACTCGTTTATTGGGATGAAATAGAAATATAACAAGGTTCATCATATTCGAAAATATAGTAAATCGAATTTCAACCACGGTCAAACCCCTTTGACCAACAAAATGACATGTGAATAATTAAGCTAAAAATACTTTCGATGTTCTCAATAGTCATTAAGATTGAATTTTTTGGTTACTGATCTAAGATGAGAGTCCTATAGATCTGTGAGAAAGCTTAGTTTTGACTAGTTACGGTTCTAGTAACTCAAAATGGATAAAAAGTTATGGTTGGCAGAACAACCCACATCTGTTTAATGCAACATTTAAGTCTTGAGGTGCAACATCCATTTGAAACTCCAAGATTGCACTGTATGACTTTTGGAAACTCATTTATGGGGATGAAATAGAAATATAACATGGTGCATTATAATCCAAAAAATAGTAAGTCGAATTCCTACCACGGTCATCCTCCTTTTTACCAACAAAACGGCATGTGAAAACCTGAGCTAAAAAAGCATTTGATGTTCCCAATAGTTATTATGATTGAATTTATTTGTTACTGAAATAAGATGAAATCGGTGGAACTTGTTAGACCTATAGATCTATGAGGGAGCTTTGTTTTGACATGTTATGGTTCTAGTAACTCAAAATTGATGTAAAGTTATGGTTTGCGGAACAACCCACGTCTGTTGGGTGCAACAACAAAGTCTTGAGGTGCAACATCCATTTGAAAATCGAAGATTGCACCCTATGACTTTTGAAAACACGTTTATGGGAATGAAATAGAAATATAACATGGTGCATTATATTCCAAAATATAGTAGATAGAATTCCGACCACGGTCAAACCCCCTTTGACCAACAAAACGACATGTGAAAAACTGACCTAAATAAACTTTCGATGTTCCCAATAGTTAATATGATTGAATTTTTTGGTTACAGAGCTAAGATGAGATAGGTGGAACCTGTTAGTCCTATAGATCTATGAGAGAGCTTCGTTTTGACTGTTTATTGTTCTAATAACTCAAAATGGATACAAAGTTATGGTCAGCAGAACAACCCACGTCTATTGAGTGCAACTTCGAAGTCTTGAGGTGCAACATCTGTTTGAAATTCAAAGATTGCATTGCATGACTTTTAAAAACTTGTTTATGGGGATGAAATAGAAATATAACATGGTGCATCATATTCCAAAATATAGTAAATCGAATTCCGACCACGGTCAAACGACATGTGAAAAATTGAGCTAAAAAAGCTTTCGATGTTCCCAATAGTCATTGTGATTGAATTTCGTGGTTACTGAACTAAGATGAGATGGGTGGAAACTGTTAGTCCTATAGATCTATGACAGAGCTTCATTTCGACTAGTTATGGTTCTAGTAACTCAAAATGGATACAAAGTTATGGTTGGCGGAACAACCCACGTCTATTGGGTGCAACATCCAAGTCTTGAGGTGCAACATCTGTTTGAAAATCCAAGATTGCGCTATATGACTTTTGAAAACTCGTTTATGGCGATGAAATAGAAATATAACATGGTGCATCATATCCCAAAATATAGTAAATCGAATTCCAACCATGGTCAAACCCCCTTTGACCAACAAAACGGCATGTGAAAAATTGAGCTAAAAAAGCTTACGATGTTCCCAATAGTCATTAAGATTGAATTTCTTGATTACTGAACTAAGATGAGATATTTGGAACCTATTAGATCTATTGATCTATGAATGAGCTTCGTTTTTACTACTTATTGTTCTAGTAACTCCAAATGGATATAAAGTTACGGTTGGCGGAACAACCCACATCTGTTGGGTGCAACATCGAAGTCTTGAGGCGCAACATCTATTTAAAAATCCAAGATTGCACTGTATGACATTTGAAAACACCTTTATGGGGATGAAATAGAAATATAACATAATGCATCATATTCCAAAATATAGTAAGTAGAATTCCAACCAAGGTCAAACCCCCTTTGACACGCAAAACATCATGTGAAAAATTGAGCTAAAAAAGCTTTTAATGTTCCCAATAGTCATTAAAATTGAATTTCTTAGTTACTGAACTAAGATGAGATTGGAAGAACAACCCACGTCTGTTCGGTGCAACATTGAAGTCTTGAGGTGCAACATCCGTTTGAAACTCCAAGATTGCACTGTACGACTTTTGAGAGCATGTTTATGGGGATGAAACAAAAATATAACATGGTGCATCATATTCCGAAAAATAGTAAATCGAATTCCTACCACGGTCAACCCCCCATTGACCAATAAAACGTCATGTGAAAAATTGAACTAAAAAAGCTTTCGATGTTCCCAATAGTCATTATGATTGAATTTCTTGGATACTTAACTTAGATGAGATAGGTGGAACCTATTAGTCCTATCGATCTATGAGAGAGCTTCGTTTTGACGGGTTATGGTTCTAGTAACACAAAATGGATACATAGTTATGGTCGGCGAAACAACCCACGTCTGTTGGGTGCAACATCGAAGTCTTGAGGTACAACATCTATTTGAAAATCCAAGATTGCACTGTACGATTTTTGAAAACTCATTTATGGAGATGAAATATATATATATAACATGGTGCATCATATTCCCAAGTATAGTAAATCGAATTATGGCCACGGTCAAACCCCCTTTGACCAACAAAACGACATGTGAAAAATTGAGTTAAAAAAGCTTTCGATGTTCGCAATAGTCATTATGATTGAATTTCTTGGTTACTAATCTAAGGTGAGATGTGCCGAACCTATTAGTCCTATAGATCTATGAGAGGGCTTCGTTTTGATTGGTTATGTGCTAGTAACTCAAAATGGATACAAAGTTATGGTTGGCAGAACAACCCACGTCTGTTGGGTGCAACATTGAAGTCTTGAGGTGCGACATCTATTTGAAACTCCAAGATTGCACCGTATGACTTCTGAAAATCCGTTAATGAGGATGAAATAGAAATACAACATGGTGTATTATATTCCAAAAAATAGTAAATCGAATTCCTCCCACGGTCAACCCCCCTTTGACCAACAAAACGGCATGTGAAAAATTGAGCTAAAAAATATTTCAATGTTCCCAATAGTTATTATGATTGAATTTCTTGGTTATTGATCTAAGATGATATTGGTGGAAAGTGCTAGTCCTATAAATATACGAGAGAGCTTCGTTTTGACTGGTTATGGTTCTAGTAACTCAAAATGGATACAAAGGTATGGTTGGCAGAACAACCCACGTATGTTGGGTGCAACATCGAAGTCTTGAGGTGCAACATCTGTTTGAAACACCAAGATTGCACTGTATGAATTTTGACAATTCGTTTACGGGGATGAAATAGAAATATAACATTGTGCGTTATATTCCAAAAAATAGTAAATCGAATTCCTACCACGGTCAACCATCCTTTGGCCAACAATACGACATGTGAAAAATTGAGCTAAAAATGCTTTCGATGTTCTGAATAGTCATTATGATTGAATTTCTTGTTTACTGAACTAAGATGAGACTAGTGGAACCTGTTAGTCCTATAATTCTGTGAGAGAGCTTTGTTTTGACTAGTTATGGTTCTAGTAACTCAAAATGGATACAAAGTTATGGTTGGCAGAACAACCCACATCTGTCGGGTGGAACATCGAAATCTTGAGGTGCAACATACGTTTGAAACTCCAAGACTGCACTGTATGACTTTTGAAAATTCGTTTACGGGGATGAAATAGAATAACATGGTGCATCATATTCCAAAAAAAGTAAATCGAATTCCTACCATGGTCAACCCCCTTTGACCAGTAAAACGGCATGTGAAAATTTGAGCTAAAAAAGCTTTCGATGTTCCCAATAATCATTATGATTGAATTTCTTGGTCACTTTTAACTAAGATGAGATTAGTGGAGCTAATTAGTCCCATTGATCTGTGAGAGAGCTTCATTTTGAGTGGTTACGGTTCTACTAACTCAAAATGGATACAATGTAATGGTTGGCGGAACAACCCACGTCTGTTCGGTGGAACATCAAAGTCTTAAGGTGGAACATCCACTTTAAAATCCACAACTGCACTGTATTACTTTTGAAAACTCGTTTATGGGGACGAAATAAAAATATAACAATAGTGCATCATATTCTAAAATATAATAAATCGAATTCCAACCACAGTCAAACCCCCTTTGACTAACAAAACAACATGTGAAAATTTGAGCTAAAAAGCTTTCGACATTCCAATAGTCATTAAGATTGAATTTCTTGGTTATTGAATTAAGATGAGAAGGGTGGAACCTATTAGTCCTATAGTTCTTTGAGAGAGCTTCGTTTTGACTTGTTATGGTTCTGTATCTCAAAATGGATACAGAGTTATGGCTGGCGGAACAACCCACGTCTGTTGGGTGCAACATCGAAGTCTTAAGGTGCAACATCCATTTGAAAATCAAAGATTTCACGGTATGACTTTTGAAAACTCATTTATGGGGATGAAATAAAAATATAACATGGTGCATCATATTCCAAAATATCGTAAATCGAATTCCGACCACGGGCAAACCCCCTTTGACCAACAAAACGGCATGTGAAAAATTGAGCTAAAAAAGCTTTCGATGTTGCCAATAGTCATTATGATTGAATTTCTTGGTTACTGAACTAAGATGAGATGGATGGAACCTGTTAGTCCTATAGATCTATAAGAAAGCTTCGTTTTGACTGGTTATTGTTTAAGTAACTCAAAATGGATACAAAGTTATGGTTGGCGGAATAACCCACGTCTATTGGGTGCAACATCCAAGTCTTGAGGTGCAGCATCTGTTTGGACCAAGATTGCACTGTTTGACTTTTGAAAACTCTTTTGTGGCGGTGAAATAGAAATATAACATGGTGCATCATATTCCATATTATAGTAAATCGAATTCCAACCATGGTCAAAGCCCTTTTGACCAACAAAACGGCATGTGAAAAATTGAGCTAAAAAAGCTATCAATGTTCCCAATAGTCATTAAGATTGAATTTCTTGATTGCTGAACTAAGATGAGATGTGTGGAACCTATCAGATCTATTGATTTATGACTGAGCTTCGTTTCTACTGGTTAAGGTTCTAGTAACACCAAATGGATACAAAGTTACGGTTGGTGGAACAACCCAAATCTGTTGGGTGCAACATCGAAGTCTTGAGGTGCAACATCTATTTAAAAATCCAAGATTGTGTTTTATGACTTTTGAAAACACATTTATGGGGATGAAATAGAAATATTACGTTGTGCATCATATTCCAAAATATATTAAGTAGAATTCCAACCAAGGTCAAACCCCCTTTGACACCCAAAACATCATGTGAAAAATTGAGCTAAAAAAGCTTTCAATATTCCCAATAGTCATTAAGATTGAATTTCTTAGTTACGGAACTAAGATTAGATTGGCAGAACAACCAACGTATGTTCGGTGCAACATTGAAGTCTTGAGGTGCAACATCCATTTGAAACTCCAAGACTGCACTGTACGACTTTTAAAAGCATGTTTATGGGGATGAAACTAAAATATAACATGGTGCATCATATTCTGAAAGATAGTAAATCAAATTCCTACCACGGTCAACCCCCCCTTTGACCAACAAAACATCATGTGAAAAATTGAGCTAAAAAAGATTTCGATGTTCCCACTAGTCATTATGATTGAATTTCTTGGATACTGAACTAAGATGAGATTGGTGGAACCTATTAGTCCAATCAGTCTATGAGAGAGCTTCGTTTTGATAGGTTATGGTTCTAGTAACTCAAAATGGATACATAGTTATGGCTGGCGGAACAACCCACGTCTGTTGGGTGCAACATCGAAGTCTTGCGGTACAACATCTGTTCGAAAATCCAAGATTGCACAGTATGATTTTTGAAAACTCGTTTATGGGGATGAAATAGAAATATAACATGGTGCATCATATTCTAAAATATAGTAAATCAAAAATGGCCACGGTTAAACCCCTTTTGACCAACAAAACGGCATGTGAAAAATTAAGCTAAAAAAGCTTTCGATGTTCACAGTAGTCATTATGGTTGAATTTCTTGGTTACTGATCTAAGATGAGATGTGCGGAACCTGTTATCCTTTATATCTATAAGAGAGCTTTTTTTGATTGGTTATGTTCTAGTAACTCAAAATGGATACAAAGTTATGGTTGGCAGAACAACCCACGTCAGTTGGGTGCAACATTGAAGTCTTGAGGTGCGACATCTATTTGAAACTCCAAGATTGCACCGTATGACTTTTGAAAATCTGTTAGTGAGGATGAAATAGAAATAAGACATGGTTTATTATGTTCCAAAAAATAGTAAATCGAATTCCTCCCACGGTTAACACCCCTTTGACTAACAAAACGGCATGTGAAAAATTGAGCTAAAAAACCTTTCAATGTTCCCAATAGTTATTATGATTGAATTTCTTGGTTACTGATCTAAGATGATATTGATGGAAAGTCTTAGTCATATAAATCCACGAGAGAGCTTCGTTTTGACTGGTTATGGTTCTAGTAACTCAAAATGGATACAAAGTTATGGTTGGCAGAACAACTCACGTATGTTGGGTGTAACATCGAAGTCTTGAGGTGCAACATCCATTTGAAACACCAAGATTGCACTGTTTGAATTTTGAAAATTCGTTTACGGGGATGAAATAGAAATATAACATGGTGCATTGTATTCCAAAAAATAGTAAATCGAATTCCTACCACGGTAAACCATTCTTTGGCCAACAAAACGACATGTTAAAAATTGAGCTAAAAATGCTTTCGATGTTCCGAATAGTCATTATGATTGAATTTATTGTTTTCTGAACTAAGATGAGACCGGTGGAACCTGTTAGTCCTATAATTCTATGAGAGAGCTTTGTTTTGACTGGTTATGGTTCTAGTAACTCAAAACGGATACAAAGTTATGGTTGGAAGAACAACCCACATCTGTCGGGTGGAACATCGTAATCTTGAGGTGCAACATCCATTTGAAACTCCAAGACTGCACTGTATGACTTATGAAAATTCATTTATGGGGATGAAATTGAAATATAACATGGTGCATCATATTCCAAAAAATAGTAAATCGAATTCCTACCATGGTCTCCCACTTTGGCCAACAAAACGACATGTGAAAATTTGAGCTAAAAAAGCCTTCGATGTTCCCAATAATCATTATGATTGAATTTCTTGGTTACTAAACTAAGATGAGATTAGTGGAACCAATTAGTCTTATTGATCTGTGAGAGAGCTTCATTTTGACTGGTTATGGTTCTAGTAACTAAAAATGGATACAAAGTAATGGTTAGCGGGACAACCCACGTCTATTGGGTGGAACATCAAAGTCTTAAGGTGCAACATCCACTTTAAAATCCACAATTGCACTGTATGACTTTTAAAAACTCATTTATGGGGATGAAAGTAGAAATATAACATGGTGCATCATATTCTAAAATATAATAAATTGAATTCCAACCACGGTCGAACCCCCTTTGACTAACAAAACCACATGTGAAAATTTGAGCTAAAAAGCTTTTGACATTCCCAATAGTCATTAAGATTGAATTTCTTGGTTATTGAACTAAGATGAGATGGGTGGAACCTGTTAGTCCTACAGATCTATGAGAGAGATTCGTTTTGACTTGTTATGGTTCTGTAACTCAAAATGGATACAGAGTTATGGCTGGCGGAACAACCCACGTCTATTGGGTTCAACATCCATTTAAAAATCCAAGATTTCACGGTATGACTTTCGAAAACTCGTTTATGGGGATAAAATAAAAATGTAACATGGTGCACCATATTCCAAAATATCGTAAATCGAATTCCAACCACGGGCAAACCTCCTTTGACCAATAAAATGGCATGTGAAAAATTGAGCTAAAAAAGTTTTCGATGTTCCCAATAGTCATTATGATTGAATTTCTTGGTTACTGAACTAAGATGAGATGGGTGGAACCTGTTAGTCCTATAGATCTGTGAGAAAGCTTGGTTTTGACTGGTTATTGTTCTAGTAACTCAAAATGGATACAAAGTTATGGTTAGCGGAACAACCCACGTCTATTGGGTGCAACATCCAAGTCTTGAGGTGCAACATCTGTTTGAAAATCCAAGATTGCACTGTATGACTTTTGAAAACTCGTTTATGGCGATGAAATAGAAATATAACATGGTGCATCATATTCCAAAATATAGTAAATCGAATTCCAACCATGGTCATACCCTCATTGTCCAACAAAACGGCAAGTGAAAAATTGAGCTAAAAAAGCTTTTGATGTTCCCAATAGTCATTAATATTGAATTTCTTCATTACTGAACTAAGATGAGATGTGTGGAACCTATTAGATCTATTGATCTATGACTGAGCTTCGTTTTTACTGGTTATGGTTCTAGTAACTCCAAATGGATACAAAGTTACGGTTGGCAGAACAACCCACATCTGTTGGGTGCAACATCCAAGTCTTGAGGTGCAGCATCTGTTTGAACCAAGATTGCACTGTATGACTTTTGAAAACTCATTTATGGTGATGAAATAGAAATATAACATGGTGCATCGTATTCCAAAATATAGTAAATCAAATTACAACCATGGTCAAATCCCCTTTGACCCAAAAAACGGCATGTGAATAATTGAGCTAAAAAAGCTTTCGATGTTCCCAATAGTCATTAAGATTGAATTTCTTGATTACTGAACTAAGACGAGATGTGTGGAACCTATCATATCTATTGATATGTGAACGAACTTCGTTTTTTCTGGTTATGTTTCTAGTAACTCCAAATGGATACAAAGTTACGGTTGGCGGAACAACCCACATCTGTTGGGTGCAATATCGAAGTCTTGAGGTGCAACATCTATTTAAAAATCCAAGATTGCGGTGTATGACTTTTGTAAACACCTTTATGGGGATGAAATAGAAATATAACATAGTGCATCATATTCCAAAATATAGTAAGTAGAATTCCAACCAAGATCAAACCCCGTTTGACACCCAAAACATCATATGAAAAATTAAGCTAAAAAAGCTTTCAATGTTCCGAATAGTCATTAAGATTGAATTTCTTAGTTACTGAACTAAGATTAGATTGGCAGAACAACCCACGTCTGTTTGGTGCAACATTGAAGTCTTGAGGTGCAGCATCCGTTTGAAACTCCAAGACTGAACTGTACGACTTTTGAAAGCATGCTTATAGGGATGAAACAAAAATATAACATGGTTCATCATATTCTGAAAAATAGAAAATCAAATTCCTACCACGGTCAACCCCCCTTTGACCAACAAAACTCCATGTGAAAAATTGAGCTAAAAAAGCTTTCGACGTTCCTAATAGTCATTATGATTGAATTTCTTGGATACAGAACTAAGATGAGATTGGTGGAACCTATTAGTCCTATCAATCTATGAGAGAACTTTGTTTTGACTGGTTATAGTTCTAGTAACTCAAAATGGATACATAGTTATGGTTGGCGGAACAACCCACGTCTGTTGGGTGCAACATCGAAGTCTTGCGGTACAACATATGTTTCAAAATCCAAGATTGCACTGTATAATTTTTGAAAACTCGTTTATGGAGATGAAATAGAAATATAACATGGTGCATCATATTCCAAAATATAGTAAATCGAATTATGGGCACGGTTAAACCCTCTTTGACCAACAAAACGGTATGTGAAAAATTGAGCTAAAAAGCTTTCGATGTTCGCAATAGTCATTATGATTGAATTTCTTGGTTACCGATCTAGGATGAGATGTGTGTAACCTGTTAGTCCTATAGAACTATGAGAGAGCTTCGTTTTGATTGGTTATGTTCTAGTAACTCAAAATGGAAACAAAGTTATGGTTGGCAGAACAACCCACTTCTGTTGGGTGCAACATTGAAGTCTTGAGGTGTGACATCTATTTGAAACTCCAAGATTGCACCGTATGACTTTTGAAAATCCGTTAATGGGGATGAAATAGAAATACGACATGGTGTATTATATTCCAAAAAATAGTAAATCGAATTCCTCCCATGGTCGACCCCCCTTTGACCAACAAAACGGCATGTGAAAAATTGGGCTAAAAAATCTTTCAATGTTCCCAATAGTTATTATGATTTAACTTCTTGGTTACTGATCTAAGATGATATTGGTGGAAAGTGTTAGTCCTATAAATCTGCGAGAGAGCTTCGTTTTGACTGGTTATGGTTCTAGTAACTCAAAATGGATAAAAGGTTATGGTTGGCAGAACAACCCACGTATGTTGGGTGCAACATCGAAGTCATGAGGTGCAACATTCGTTTGAAACGCCAAGATTGCACTATATGAATTTTGAAAATTCGTTTACGGGGATTAAATAGAAATATAACATGGTGCATTATATTCAAAAAAATAGTAAATCGAATTCCTACCACGGTCAACCATCCTTTGGCCAACAAAACGACATGTAAAAAATTGAGCTAAAAATGCTTTCGATGTTCGGAATAGTCATTATGATTGAATTTTTTGTTTACTGAACTAAGATGAGACTGGTGGAACCTGTTAGTCCTATAATTCTATGAGAGAGCTTTGTTTTGATTGGTTATGGTTCTAGTAACTCAAAATGGATACAAAGTCATGGTTGGCAGAATAACCCACATCTGTTTGGTGGAACATCGAAATATTGAGGTCAACATCCGTTTGAAACTCCAAGACTGCAATGTATGACTTTTGAAAATTTGTTTATGGGGATGAAATACAAATAAAACATGGTTCATCATATTCCAATGTATAGTAAATCGAATTCCAACCATGGTCTACCCACTTTGACCAACAAAATGACATGTGAAAATTTGAGCTAAAAAAGCCTTCGATGTTCCCAATAATCATTATGATTGAATTTCTTGGTTACTAAACTAAGATGAGATTGGTGGAACCAATTAGTCCTATTGATCTATAAGAGAGCTTCATTTTGACTAGTTATGGTTCTTGTAACTCAAAATGGATACAAAGTTTTGGTTGGCGGGACAACCCACGTATGTTGGGTGCAACATCAAAGCCTTAAGGTGCAACATCCACTTTAAAATCCACAGTTGCACTGTATGACTTTTGAAAACTCGTTTATGGGGATGAAATAGAAATATAACATGGTGCATCATATTCTAAAATATAATAAATCGAATTCCAACCACAGTCAAACCCCCTTTGACTAACAAAACGACATGTGAAAATTTGAGCTAAAAAGCTTTCGACATTCCCAATAGTCATTAATATTGAATTTCTTGGTTATTGATCTAAGATGAGATGGGTGGAAACTATTATTCCTATAGATCTATGAGAGCACTTCATTTTGAATTGCTATGGTTCTATAACTCAAAATGGATACAGAGTTATGGCTGGCGGAACAACCCACGTCTGTTGGGTGCAACATCGAAGTCTTAAGATGCAACATCCATTTGAAAATCCAAGATTTCACGGTATGACTTTTGAAAACTCGTTTATGGGGATGAAATAAAAATATAACATGGTGCATCATATTCCAAAATATCGTAAATCGAATTCCGACCACGGGCAAACCCCCTTTGACCAACAAAACGACATGTGTAAAATTGAGCTAAAAAAGCTTTTAATGTTCCCAATAGTCATTGTGATTGAATTTCTTGGTTACTGAACTAAGATGAGATGGGTGGAACCTGTTAGTCCTATAGATCTATGAGAAAATTTCGTTTTGACTGGTTATTGTTCTATTAATTCAAAATGGATACAAAGTTATGGTTGGCGGAACAACCCACGTCTATTGGGTGCAACATCGAAACCTTGAGGTGCAACATCCATTTGAAAATGCAAGATTGCATTGTATGACTTTTGAAAACTCGTTTATGGGGATGAAATAGAAATGTAACATGGTGCATCATATTCCAAAATACTGTAAATCGATTTCCGACCACGGTCAAACGGCAAGTGAAAGATTTAGCTAAAAAAGCTTTCGGTGTTCCCAATAGCCATTAACATGGAATTTCTTGGTTACTGAAGTAAGATGAGATTAGTGGAACCTATTAGTTCTATAGATATATGAGAGAGCTTTGTTTTGACTGGTTATGGTTCTAGTAACTCAAAATGGATACAAAGTTACGGTTGGCGGAACAATCCGCGTTTGTTGGGTGCAACAACGAAGTCTTGAGGTGCATCATCCATTTGGAAATCCAAGATTGCAGTGTATGACTTTTGAGAACTAATTTATGGGGATGAAATAGAAATATAACATGGTACATCATAATCCAAAATATAGTAAATCGACATGTGAAAAATTGAGTTAAAAAAGCATCCGATGTTCACATTGGTCATTATGACTAAATTTCTTGGTTACTGAACTAAGAAAAGACGGGTTGAACATATAAGTCCTGTACATCTATGAGAGAGCTTCGTTTTGTCTGGTTATAGTTCAATAAATCAAAATGGATACAAAGTTATGGTTGGCGGAACAACCCACGTCTATTGGGTGCAACATCGAAGTCTTGAGGTGCAACATTCGTTTGAAAATCCTAGATTGCATTGTATGACTTTTGAAAAATCTTTTATGGGGACCAAATAGGAAAATAACATGGTGCATCATATTCCAAAATATAGTAAATCATTTTTCGACCACGGTTAACCGGCATGTGTATAATTGAGCTCAAAAAGCTTTCGACGTTCCCAATAATCATTAAGATTGAATTTCTTGGTTATCGAACTAAGATGAGATTGGTGGAACCTGTTAGTCTTATAGTTCTATGAAGGAGCTTCATTTTGACTGGTTATGGTTCTGTTAACTCAAAATGGAAACAAAGTTATGGTTGGCGGAACAATCCACGTCTGTTCGTTGCAACATCGAAGTCTTGTGGTGCAACATCCGTTTGAAAATCCAAGATTGCACTATATGACTTTTGAAAACTCGTTTATGGGGATGAAATAGAAATATAACATGGTGCATCATATTCCAAAATATAGTAAATCGAATTCCTACCACGGTCAAACCCACTTTACCAACAAAACAGCATGTGAAAAATTGAGCTAAAAAAGCATTCGATGTTCCCAATAGTCATTATGATTGAATTTCTTTGTTACTGAAATAAATGAGAGTGATGGAACTTGTTAGTCCTATAGATCTATTCAATCTTTACTAGTTTATGGGGATGAAATAAAAATATAACATGGTGCATCATAGTCCAAAATATAGTAGATCGAATTCCGACCACGGTAAAACCCCATTTGACCAAAAAAACGACATGTGAAAAACTGACCTAAATAAGCTTTCGATGTTCCGAATAGTTATTATGATTGAATTTCTTGGTTATTGAACTAAGATGAGACGGGTGGAACCTGTTAGTCCTATAGATCAATGAGAGAGCTTCGTTTTGACTAGTTATTGTTCTAATAACTCAAAATGGATACAAAGTTATGGTTGGCGGAACAACCCACGTCTATTGGGTGCAGCTTTGAAGTCTTGAGGTGCAACATCTGTTTGAAAATCCAAGATTACATTGTATGACTTTTAAAAAATCGTTTATGGGGATGAAATAGAAATATAACATGTTGCATCATATTCCAAAATATAGTAAATCGAATTCCGACCACGGTCAAACGACATGTGAAAAATTGAGCTAAAAAAGCTTTCGATGTTCCCAACAGCCATTGTGATTGAATTTCTTGGTTACTGAACTAAGATGAGATGGGTGGAACCAGTTAGTCCTATAGATCTATGACAGAGCTTCGTTTTTACTGGTTATGGTTCTAGTAACTCAAAATGGATACAAAGTTAAGGTTGGCGGAACAACCCACGTCTATTGGGTGCAACATCAAAGTCTTGAGGTGCTACATCTGTATGAAACTCCAAGATTGTGCTATATGACTTTTGAAAACATTTTTATGGGGATGAATTATAAATACAACATAGTGCATCATATTCCAAAATAGAGTGAGTCGAATTCCAACCATGGTCAAACCCCCTTTGGCACCCAAAACATCATGTGAAAAATTGAGCTAAAAAAGCTTATAATGTTCCCAACAGTCATTAAGATTGAATTTCTCAGTCATTGAACTAAGATGATATTGGTGGAACTTGTTAGTCCTATGGATCTATGAGAGAGCTTCTCTTTGACTGTTTATGGTTCTAGTAATTCAAAATGGATACAAAGATATTGTTGGCAGAACAACCCACGTCTGTTCGGTGCAACATTGAAGTCTTGAGATGCAACATCCATTTGAAACTCCAAGATTGCACTGTATGACTTTTGAAAGAACGTTTATGGGGATGAAACTAAAATATAACATGGTGCATCATTGTGACGATCCCAAAACCCCGTGACACGGTGTTAAGGATAATCATTGGAATATAACACATTAATCATCATTAGCAGATCACAGATAATAGCATAAACAGAAAATAGAATAATTTACACACATATGACAGCGGAATCATATAGATAACATCACATCAGAGAAGCACAGTACAGGATACAACTTAGTGCATAATGATACATAATCAGTCACCATCGCCTGAGGCGGAATCATACATAAAGAGTACACAAAAGGAATATCAGTCTACATCGCCAGTGGCGGAATCATAATATAGATACAATAATGGCGGAGAAAATCCAAGTCAGCACGGTGTAGTCAAGCCTCGCCATGAGCCAAAAGTGCGTCAGAAACCTGTAACTTGGCTGCCTGTGTGAAAATAAGGGCACCCGAGTTTGCAAGGTGAAACAAACTACGAGTCAGTCATGGGACTGGTATGAGAAATCCATTCAACTTATTAACAACAATAATAAGGCAAATCAAAGGACCACGCCACTTTCGCGGAACGGGTTTACTCCAATGAGTGCTAGTGCATGAAATAAAACAAACGATTAAATCAACGCAATGCTTTTTATAAAATGAAGCCATTATAAGACTCAGTTCCCATCACACAATGCAACGCAAGCCGGAGGATAGAGTGTTTACCTTATAATGGCCAAAGATGCTTCATACGAATAAAACAAAAGTGCTTGATATTATTACTAGTGCATATATGTTTCAAAAGCGATTTCAATCATAAATATCTATCATAGGCGGCATAAATGACCCATACCACTATGTCGCCATACTAGTAATACAATCACAACCGCACATATCGTATTGGAAATTGGATTCCTTCATGAGTCGAGGCAAGGGGCAAGCTCCTCTCCGATTCGAGATACTCTAGCAAATGTCCCAGGACCCCACTATGATCCTTGGATCTTCAGGGCCAGTCCTCTCTTACTTTTGAGGATTAATTATTCCTGAACACACGTTTCCCGGTCGTTACAGACCTATATCGAGGCGCCTCGCATTCCAACAACCACACAGGTGAAAAGTATATATAATGTCAGGGCTGGTAGGTCACTGACACCACCTTAGCTAGAAAGAAACGTCGTGCTCTCCCTGCAGTCACTCTCCCGTTTTTGACTCATACAGAGGTGTGAGGCTCGCGAATTCTCGTTATACACAAAGCTACGTCACACAGACTATGCTTTGATCATCAACCACAAGACTTTGCTTTGCAACAGAAGCCTTGATCATATGCCACTTAGGCGTGCCACACAGGCAATCCACTCCATGCGACTGATTTCTGTAAATACATAACCTCTAAGCTCGTACGTCTCAGAGAAGGGCGTTAAGCAAGAGAATAAATTCTCTGCCGCCAAATAGATATATATTTAACAGAGATCAATCAACACAGAACAAAATCCAATGTCAGACACACAGTCCATTTACAAGTCCGTTCTGGGTCTGAACGAAACCGGAGGCACCAATTCCTCGCATATCTGTACAATCAACACTATGTTTGGACGGTTACTACTTCAATTCCTTCATGGTAGCTACTCCAATCACGAGTATCAGTAGCGCCCATCCATCCAATGTGGAGATCGTCGGTCTTCAGTCGTCTTCGACTCTTCGACTTCTCAACGTCGATCGATTATTTGAAATGAGATAAACTCGGCCTTTTCAAATAACCCACGTATATTTAGATTATCAAACCAATTAATTACAGGGTTGAACTATTCAACATTCACATTTCAGTTATTTAGTTATAATTTTCACGTCAAATACATTCAACCATCACATATCAAGCAAACACAACAAAATTGGTTTATTTTCACTCTATATCGTCTATAGCACTTAATAACGATATATCGTCATTTTTATTTAATTTAAAACGGCCATATTTAATTAAACGACGTTTCAGGTCGTGTCGATGCACTGGCGCTGCTTTCCACTAATTTTGTTTTACACATATAGGAAAATCTAACCGTTGGATCTTCATAAATTTTAAATCATTAGGAAGGTCTTTTCAAAACGAATCCAACGGTTCCAGTTTTGGGAAAATCCGACGGTCGGATCTTCCACACTAACCATTTGAAGTTACGACTTCAATTTACGAACTGCAGCGTCGTTATTCGATTTAATTTAATTATATTTATATATATATAAATATAATCGTTTCTGGCGCTGTTTTTCACTAATTTTGAATTAAACATTCTAGAAAATCCAACCGTCGGATCTTCACAAAGTTGGTGCCGTTGGAAAGATATTTCCAAGGCGAACCCAACGGTTGAGGTTTCGGGAAAATCCAATGGTCGGATCTTCCGCACTAGTCGTTTGAAATCACGGTTTCAAAATATGAACTGCACGGCCTCGTTTCGTTTTAATTCTATTTATATTTATATGTTTATATAAATATAGTCCATTCAATAATTTCTATATCGTTTTCACTTCAAATATTTTTCTAACACCTTAAAATTTTGGAAAATTTCGCCATAACCTCCCCTGCACCGGGAGCATTGGGAAATCGCAAATAGCGTTCCCGGTCCTTCTAATCTCAAAAAGAAAAAGAAAAAGCCAAGCGGCTAGCCAACAGGCTCATAAAATCATCACCAAAACAAAATAGTAAATGTGTACCTATTTGTCGGGCACAAAATTTTATTCCTCTTCTCTAGCCCCTTTTTGCTTTAACCTGTTCAATAGATATGCATGCACATATATACAATTTCTAACATTTATCATTTTCTATTCAACTTCATATTTGATTTGCTTTGGTCTAAAAACACCATTCATTCTAATATCGCATGCATAGGCTAAAATCATATCATTAGCTAGTTAATGTATATTTCAACTCATGCACGTTTATTTGAACAAGTGGATATTCTTAACACTTTATATTTCAAAAGATGATAATTTTGGCGAACTAAAATAGATTTCAACACACGACTATTTTATTTAATTCCAATGCATGTTAAAATTAATATTTCTATCACAAATATTTATTTTAACGTCCGCATCTCTTTAGCATGTCACACAGATGATAAAAATGATATTTTTATCATTTAAAATATTTATTCAACCAATGTATGGTTTCAACATTTCATAGTTTCGATAAAAAATCTAATTTTTATCGTTCAATCTTTTTATTCAACACACGAACCTTTCCACTACACACACTTCTCAACAAATGAGTATTTCCACACATGGACAATTTATTTATGTTGTTCATATTAGAAAGATGGGATTTTTATGATTGAAATTATTTATATAAGGCGAATATTTTTCATACTTCATATATATATAAAAATGTGATTTTTATTGTTTATACACTTCATTCATTCACAAATGAATTTTATTTTCACACAACACTTTTCAACACATGAATATTTCCATACATGGACATAGTTTCAATATATGACTTTAATTTCAATGCATGTAAAATAATTTCAACATATGAAAATAATTCTAACACACAAAGATTATTCAAAATTTCGGCAGCATAACGGCAGGGTAGTTAAACCGGCACCGTCCCTAGTACGGCTCCTCGCTCTACCTTAAAACCTCGCGGTTTTTGACAATGGGGATTCATGCATCTAATTCGCACGCAGGCGGCATGTTTATATTTATTTCATTTCCACAAACTAATCCTATGTGGTTTCAACCAAATATTTTCCAATCACAAACGGGTATTTTTCAACCACAACCTATTCAATATCAACCACAAACAATCCCAAACAACAATTCGCCGTCAATCAATTTTCACAACAATTTCAACCAATATATATATCGTCCATGGTTTGTGGACGAGGGGGAGTGTGTATATATATATATATATATATATATATTTATTGTAACACCCCAATTGTTAAATAACTTGTTATAACATAAATCAGAGCAGAATTAAATTTAATATTCTGAATCAGGGGAAACGGGCTGTGCCATTGCGTTCGTCTCGGAAAAATACGCGAAATAGAGTCCGAGTTTTCGTAAATCGGAGTCCGTATGACCAAGTTATGGCCCATCAAAGTTTCACGAAAAATCAAAAACGAAAACTGCTCATGTTTTGAGGCCCGGGATGAGTTTTGGGCTGTTTTTTTTTGGCCCTAAATGGTTCCTACACTTGACTTCTTCCCCAAGACATGCTTTAAAGGCTAGGATTGGTTCTAGGGTATATCCTATGGTCCTAAAACATCTAACTAATCTATATATACACCCTAATACCCCCCTTATCCTTACCAAAAATAGATCTAAGGCCATTATGCCACCACTTAGAAAATTGGAAAGCCTCCACTAAAAATCCTAAGAGGGTTTGCAAGCTAATCTACATCTTCTTCTACTTAATCATTGGGATTTGCTTCATTTAATTTTCTAATCTTGGTTTTGGTGAGTTTCTATGGCTTTAATAATCAATTGTTAAATTGATTATGGTAGGATGTGATAAGACATGGCTATGTTTGTGGATAAATGTATTTATGCAAGTTTGTATGATATGTGATTTGCAAGTTTTATGTTAAATGCAAGTTAAGGCCATGTTTTATGATGCAAAACACCATGTTAAACATTTATGCATATGTGACATGTTATGCAAACTATATGTAAGAATATATGCAAGTTATATGTAACATGATATGCAAGTTATAAATGTGATTTTATGCATGCTAAGTAGTTGGTGTTATGCATGTTAAGTATTTGATGTTATTCATGCTAAAGTATTTGACGTTATGCATGATAAGTATTTGATTGTATGCATACTAAGTATGTGGTTTTATGCATGTTAAGTGTTTGGGCTTAT
>JASFAX010006443.1:0-31871 GCA_030737875.1 Allium sativum
ATACCAGACTTTTGTCTGACCCAGAGTTTTATGTCTCTTCTTATTGCTCTGGGTGCTCCTAAACGAGCAGACTAGAGACAAGTTAGGTGGTATGCACGAGTAGCTGTACCAGAGACGAGCAGGAGGCTTCCACGTATGATATATAAATATTCTCCCTGTATTGTTGAAGGTCACTGCTTGAGCATTAGTAGTGTACCTCCTTCTTTTGCTATCTTTTGCTTTAGAGACGGTTTTAAAGTTGTAATAATGATGGTTATGGAACATAAGCTGTATTTGGATTTCCGCTGCTATGATGTTTAGTTTTAGTTTCAGCTTATGCACCGTCTCGCCTGTTTTAGGTCAAGTATATTGTTATTATATTTCATTCCATGCGCTGTGAGACATTCTACAGGTTTTCTGTTAGTTTCTCCATCCTTTTTCCTTTCTTTGGCGACTGTCCTGTGCTAGTTAGGCATGGCACAACGCATTTCGGAGGAAATGTCGGCTGGTGCAGGGTGGACCGTCCACTTTGTATCAGAGCTCTAGGTTGCATAGTTAACCTAGGGAAGTCATCGGGGAGGGATAGTATACGTATACGAGAGCGCGTATTTGTGATTATTTTGGTTTTCAAAAGCTATATATATACTATTATTATATCTAGGGATGAGGTTGCACTGCACTGACACCACAAAGAAGATGGTTAATCGTTTTCTATGTACAGATTGAATGATGAGCCGATATACGAGGTGTATTGGTAGAGGAGCTAATAATGGGAATGCTCCTGATATGAGGACTATGTCACTGACTTCATGAGAGAGATGCTTAGGGATGCTCGGGGAGCAGTTCCTAATGCTGCTAACGGTGGTGGTGCAGTAGTCCAGGCGCCTAGGGCCGATTTCGCTAAGCTGTGCAAGGATTACACTAGTCTTGGTCGGAAGCCGTTCCACGGACCGGAGTCGGCTACAGAAGTCCAAGATTGGCTAGATAGTTGTGTGTGCATCATCGAGGATCTGGGAATCGAGGACACAATGAAGAGGAAGCTAGCATCGCGTCAACTGCAAGGACGGGCTATGAATTAGTGGAATGATATTAAGGCAGCTACCCTAGAGGATCAGAGTACTTGGAATCAATTTAAGGCTCGCTTTTGTGATAAGTTTATCCAAGCTGTTCAGAAATCAGAATTGTTCAGGAAGTTCTTGTTAAGAAGAATGGTAGGGCAGCCTCGGAGTACATGGCTGAATTCGATACTTTATCGAAATATGGATTGTCCCTCATCGATACAGTCGAGAAGAAGAACGAGAAGTTCATAACTGGCTTGGGGGAGAGACTTATAAACCATATCGATGAGACGTTCGAGTCTATTGTAGGAAAGGCATTAAGGTCAGAGGGCCTTTTTCCTAAGTCGAAGACCGAGGTTGCTATTGCATCTACAGAGGAGCCAAAGCCGCAAGCAGGTGGTGAAGGCAAGAAGAATTCTCAGAACAAGAGGAAGCAGAACCAGACCAAGGATGGTCAGAATAAGAAGAATAAGAATGGTGGCGAGTGCTTTAGTTATGGCAAGAAGGGCCACTATGCCAGAGATTGTCGAGAAAAGCCTGGGGAAAGGAAGTGCTTTAACTGCGGCCAGGCGTGACATCACAAGGATGATTGTCCACGACCCCCAAAAGAGAAGCAGATTGTGAAAGCATATGCTATCAACGCTGTTCCTTCTTCGTCGAATGCTCCAACTGCAGCGCAGAAGGGAAAGGGTGTCGTTATCAAAGGTATGCTTTCTATTTAAGGTGTTTCTGTTCAAGTATTGTTTGACAAACTCGAGATAGTCGATAGACCTCTAGTTGTGACAAACCCGATAGGTGGTTCGACTGATCTTAGTATGATTTGTTGTAGTTTGGTCTTATCGAGTCATGGATGTATGTTTGCTTGTGATTGTTTTGTTTAGGCTTTACTAGGTTTAGCATTATTTTGGGGAGTCGATCTACTCCAAAGGTATAGGTTGGTATTAGGTACCTACCTAGTAATGGCGATAGTAACTGGAGTTAAGGAAGTTGAGAGGTTATCGTTGTAATAAGTTCTAGTTGTCTCTGGGAGGCAAATGAGTGCTCCAGTGCTTGTTTGTTTTGCTAGTATCACCTCACATGGATTGTCCGAATTCGGAAGAGATGTTCCTTGGGTACTTGTCTGATATTGGTTTAGGCCTTTGGAGCTTGTGCTTGGGGAATGTAGAGTTCAATTAGGATGGTTCGCGTGAGAGATAAATAGTTGTTGCGATTTTTCATTGGATGATATCTTGGTTTACTCGAGGAGTGATGGGCAGCCATGACATGATAAGACTGTTTAATGGCATGGATTGCCCTGAGTCAGACTCGATAGGGTTATGAGATGGCTCGATTGGGACTCGAGAAAGATGCAAGGTAATGGATTGTTTAGGACCCTATGTTGGTGTTCTCTTTGGATAGTATAACCTTGAAGGAATACGATGTGTTCATTGATCATGGAAGATGCAATGAAAATTAGGATGATTTAAGTTGGACTTGAACTCGTAAAAGAAAATGGGAGTTCGTTGATCTTGGAGATGCAATGAATAGGGAGACGACTCATGTTGGACTAGAGTTTGTCGGTAATGTATACTCAAGACAAGGTCTGAGTTATAGATTGACTTGAGTTAGACTCGAGAAGGCTGCAAGGAATTGGATTTGGCTCGAGTTGGACTCGAGAGGGCAGCGAGATAATGGACAGACTTGGGTTGGACTCAAGTATTTTAGGTGGACTTAAAGCAAGGGTATCTGGGAATGCCCGTTACCTTGGATCCGTTGGATGTGATCTAGTTATCCTTGGAGGATAAACATGCGTTGGACATACGGTAGTCCGTTTGGAGGCTGGGCTTCCATTAGTTCTTAATGTTGGTTGGACCAGACATACAAGAATCGACGTATTGGAATTGGTTAGACCAATCATGTAGCCATCGACGTGTTTATGACTTTAGCACGTGATAGATAAGACTTGTTTGATGGATGCTATGGTTGCTGTGTTTGTTCCTATCTTTCTTCTCTTGGGTAGACTATCACCTATAGGATTCTAGCAATGAGAGATGGTGGTATATACAGACATTAGGCTACGTATCAGTGCAGTTGGATAGTCATTACTCCATGGGGTAGAGTGATCGTAGCAAGGCTATGAGCCAGTGCAGTGAAGTTGTCATGACTTCCTGGGGCAGAGTGGACATAGCAAAGGATTTAGGTGCGGTAACAGTTGCATTGAGTAGGAGACACGCCAGTCTAGGGGTTAAGTTTCTGGGATGGAAGCCATTAGATTATATCGCGAGATATGATTTTAGACCTAAGTACGGATTGGATCCAGAAATGTTAGCAAGTTTGACGATTAGATCGATTTTGATGGAGTGAATTGGTTCCAGTTAGAGGAACGATCCTAACCTATTGGAAATCACCTCTAAGATAGAGATGTATATCGATGGCGAGAGATTGATCAAGTAAGGACTCAATCGAGAAGGATGGCTTCAAAAGAATGAAAGGCTGGTTGTACCCAACGTAAAAGGATTGAGTGATGGAGAGAGACGTTGGGAAGTTTATCTCCAAATGCATGAATTGCCAGTTAGTTAAAGATGAGAAAAAGAAGCCTAGTGGTTTGTTACAACCATTAGAAATTCCTAAATGGAAATGGGAACAAGTCTCAATGGATTATATTGATGGTTTACCAAGGACCAGGTCAGGTCATGATGGTATTTGAGTGAATCTTATATTAGAGGATCTTTTGAAAACTTATATATTGGATTTTGGAGGGTCATGGGATGGCCATTTGTATCTGGTTGAGTTATGGCTAATAATAGTAATTAGCCCAGTATTAGTATGGTTCCAATTGAAACTTTGTATAGAAGACCGTGCAAGGCACCATCATGTTGGTTTGAAAACAGTGAGAAATTTGATCTTAGACCAGAAATAATAAGAGGAACTTTAGGCAAGATCAATGTTATCCAACAGAGAATGAAGACTACCTAAGATAGGCAGAAGACTTATGTCGATAAGAGAAGAAGAGATTTGGAATTCTTTGTTAACGACTTGGTGTTCGTCAAGGTCTCTCGTTGAAGAATGTGATTCATTTTGGTGGGAAAGGTAAGTTAGCACCAAGGTTTGTTGGTCCATTTTCAGTTCTTGAGCAAGATGGGAATTTAGCATATAAAGTTGAGTTACCGGACAAGATGGCGGGAGTTCACAACGTATTTCATGTTTCCCAGTTAAGGAAGTTTGTGCAAGACCCTAATGTGACTGTTTCACCAGATCAGTTGGACGATATCGAGGTTGAACCCGAGGCGGTTGGGAACTGCAAGCCTATGTGTATTGATTGGGAACGATACGAAGCAGCTTCGAAGGAAGGTGGTGAAACTAATCAAAGTTCAGTGAGGGTGATGATGAGAAAGACTGTACTTGGGAAACAGAGGAGGACATAAGGAGGAAGTATCCAGAACTCTTTTCCTGGTAACGTTTTATATCGATATAGTACTTCCTTCTTAGTAAAACCGCATGCTAGGATAGGCTGATTGTGTTGTTTTGTATGCTTTATTGTTTTGTTAATGATTGGTAGGCATGCAGGATCTTTTGTATGTCTTGGTTAAGGAACTTTAGGGACGAAATTTCTTAAGGGGGGAGAATGTAACGACCCGCATTCTATGCATCGGAAGATCGTAGAATATTTATTTCTTTTTCTTGTGAAGTCGTATGGTCATGTAACTTTGGAGAACGACTATTGGGATCATTTCCCATGTTCATGATTTTTGCTGATTTTTAAATGACCGTTTTGCCCCCTAGCTGATCTTGTTTTGACCATAACTTTTGATTGGTAAGGAGTTTTAACCTGAAACCACATCCATTAGATTCGAATGATGGTTTATCTTTCCGTAGACTGGTCACATTAGCCAAAAGGACTTACCGTTTGGGAGATATGGCTGAATTAAGGTTTAGAGGGTGAAAAACAGCTTAATTGGGCTTAACCCTGTGATTAGCAGCTAGGCCCAATGGGGGATTTCGGGATTAGAAGTATTTAAAGGCTGCTAGGGTTAGGAACTTCGGTTTTTAGTCATTTTCCAGTTGCCACAAACGCATCTTTAACCCTAGCCATGGCCTCCACTCTCTAAAAACACACCAAATCACCTTCTAATCACTAATTAAGAAGATCTACACCAAATCAAGGAAGATTAGTGTCAAATCAGAGTTGGAGTTGCTGCTAAGCATTGGGGTTCGACCCAAAACAGAGGATATTTCAGATCTATAGTTTAATTTGTGGCAAAGGTGAGTGATTAACATCTTTTTACACTAATTACGGCTAATTAAGGGTGATTAAAGATAATTAGCGAAATTATGGCTCAGAAAAATCTGAAAAAATTTGTAAAATTCTAAAATAATATTTTAGGGCTCTGATAAAAAATTTGGGTTGATTTGGACATGTTTTGCTAATCGTATTGTTAAACCATGATTAAGGGATTAAGGGGAAAATCATGCTTTTTGGGTATGTTTGATCCATTTTAACATATCATATTGTTGTTTGGATGTTTTTGGTTGATTATACATGTTGCTATGACTGTATGGTATGTTGTGTGATTGATTAGAAAAGATAAATTGCTCGAAAACACCGTCGAATGGCATAAAATAGTCGCTGGAAAGAAGTGCAGGAAACTAGCCGAACTGGATCAGATCGGATACAGGGCTCGGATCGGTGGGCAAGGGGATTCGATCCGGATCGGGACTTGCACTAAAGGAAGCTTGGAAAAAACGGAGGTCGTTCGTACAAAAGTTGGAGTTGGAATTGGACCAAAGCTGGACATGGGATCGGATCAGATTGACTGGAGATGAGAACCACCGAACCAGACCGGAGTATAGTGCTTTGAAACAGGACTTAAGTGCCACCACTGAACCGAACCGGCGTCTGAAGGAGGAGAACCACCGAACCGAACCGCACCCAGGAGCATACTATAAAGCATTGCACCGAACCGAACCGAGTTGGAGGATGGCACCCGAACCGAACCGAACAAGAAATCAGAAGATGATGTATAGCCGAACCGAACTAGACTTTAGCTACTTCTACACGACGACTCATTTAAAGACCAACTCCAATTCGACCAAAACCCGAGATGCCAGGGAATTCCAAATAGGAAGTAGAGCTCAGGATCCAGATGGGAACCAACGAGTTAACTTCACGATTGGACTTTGCTGCGGGACGTGTGCAAAGGGGTTATTGGTATCCGTGACTTTGGTTCACTACTGAGAGACAGATGGTGGGTTTGTAGTGATAGTTGTATGGGGTTAGACTCTGTCATGGCCCAAAGAATTAGGTGACCAAAGTAACGGGTATCGTATGCTTTATGCACTGAGTGAGAGATGTGAGGATTGTTGCTATGCTTGATTGTTTTCCATCACCATGACATGCACACCCCTACCCCCGTATTTCTTTACACCTATGTTAGTGGCACCGTAGAGTATTGTACGGTATGTAGTGCTAACTCTTTGGTTACAGGTTCAGGTATGATTGGATTATACCTGTTATTGTTTTGATTTGTTGCTTATCGCTCATACCAGACTTTTGTCTGACCCAGAGTTTTATGTCTCTTCTTATTACTCTGGGTGCTCCTAAATGAGCATACTAGAGACATGTTAGGTGGTATGCACGAGTAGCTGTACCGGAGACGAGCAGGAGGCTTCCACGTATGATATATAGATATTCTCCCTGTGTTGTTGAAGGTCACTTCTTGGGCATTAGTAGTCTACCTCCTTCTTTTGATTTCTTTTGCTTTAGAGACAATTTTAAAGTTGTAATAATGATGGTTATGGAACATAAGCTGTATTTGGATTTCCGCTGTTATGACGTTTAGTTTTAGTTTCAGCTTATGCACTGTCTCGCCTGTTTTATGTCAAGTATATTGTTATTATATTTCATTCCACGCGCTTTGAGACATTCTACAGGTTTTTGTTAGTTTCTCCATCCTTTTACCTTTCTTTGGCGACCGTCCCGTGCAAGTTAGGCATTGGCACAACGCGTTTCGGAGGAAATGTCGGCTGGTGCAGGGCGGGCCGTCACAATGTAGGTCAATGATGGCTAGGTCGTGCCTTCGTACGTTCCTCTAAAGGTTTATATTATAGACGGTAGTCCTATACCTTGTCATTATTGGGACCCAATCTTCAATATGTGCCTTTAAGGATTTGATTTTAAGCATAAATTTCCCATTGAATTTGACAAATGTAACAATTACGACTATTTTGATTATGTATTTTGAAATGCGATTCCAATGTAACGATATTAGAAATAATCTGATTTAATAAAAGTATTTGTGTTATCGTATGGTAAAAAGGCAATCCTTATTTATTGGAAATGTAATACTGTGGAATACCTTTTGTTTCAAAAGGTTTTCTAAATTATAGTAAATTCCATGTGATGTGAGCTTTCACATGCTGGTATCTACGAATGACTTGGGCATTATTTTCGTTTAGTTCTTGGGTTAGACCATGTGCATTTGTCAGATTGGATTTGAATTACTTTAAAGCTTCAAGAGATAAGCTAAAAGGCTGATACATACCTTCGTATTCTTTTGTATTTTCCACCTTGTTTATTCATGTATGTATCAACATTTATAAGGACAAACTGTTATAATCCTCCAGACTAGTTTTTAGATTAGTACTCTAATTTATGTATATAAATTATAGTTTTATCCTTTTGTAAAGATCATTGTTCATATTATAAATTATCAGTTCCGCTGTGAATTATTTTGTGTCTATGCCTTTATTTTCCCAACTATCCGTCTTTTCGCTACATGGAAGCTTAATACATGAATATTGTAAATGTATCAATGCCAACTTTGAGGGTTGAAAAAGTGGGTCGTTAGTGTTTCGCCCTAATATTTTCAAAATCATATGTACCCTACATAGATCTAATATCTATAAAAACAAATGATGCTTATGATGCTGCTATTAATGAATAAAATTTGTTAATAAGAATATTATAATTGTTAATGTATATTACTTTTGTTCATAATATGCTTTAGCATAATATTTCCAAAATAACATTAGATAAGATTATTTAAGGTTATTACATACGTTGTATGTATAAAATTATATGGGTTAATATGTAGCTTTTTACTGTACACGTGTTTACTTTTTTATATCATATAATGTCAGTTCATATTATTAAATTTGTCTGTTTACAACTATTTAATTATTTATACTAGTTTTTGTTTGGTTGTTATAATATGCATGGATATAATCTTATGAGTACATCTTGAAATTATGATAATTACTTGAATATTGCATGATATTAATTTAATAACAATATTACTATGTTTAGTATGAATTAAATGGACAAAAGAAAAAAAATGCAATCATCATTATAATATTTACTTTGAAATGATTACACAAAAAAAGGTATAAACAATTTTAGGACAATTAGATAGAATATAAAATTAAGCTATCACACTAAATGATATGAATATTTCATTTTTAATCTTATTTCTTATCTACTTTTGACTAAAACGAAAGTAAGCTTATATTTATGTATAACAACGAACGTTTTATTACAATGCAAAACATGCAAAGCACTTATTTCTTGTAGTATGTATTTGCTTTTTCTCAAAAAGAAAAAAAGGAGTTAAGAACCATAAGATGGCGACCGCATGTACCCTATTGATACATGACCATTATGTAGTAGCTTCAGAGTTATGAAGTTACATCTTACTAATGTATCTTATTATTTCATGCTCAATTTATATCTATATGTAAAAGGTTAAGAAAACTGAATATACATTTGTGTTTGTGTATATTTATTCAGAAACTTGAGAACACGTTGGGCGTACATATAAATATCTTTTCACTATAATTGTAATATGAGTTTATAATCAATTATTATAAGGTTCTGTATGCTTATATCTTTTTTATTGTCATATGCGGTTGTCATTATTAATTTCCGCACTTAATTAGCAGCAACAAGAATTAACCAGCACAACCTGTAATTGACATGGCATACTGGCAGTAAATATGTAAACATTTTAATTGGGCACATGGAATAGCTGGATTTGGGATTAAAAACTAGTTCAGAAAAATAATATTATTTGAATATTTTGCTTTGCTCATATTGTACAAATACCCACAAACCTTAAACTATTTCTTCGATTCAAACAAAAACCATAATGGCTTCCAATTCTTCCATTATGACCACAGTGGACATTCAAGAGGTAATTTTTTATGATTCCTATTCATTCTTCGTCTTTATTTTATTGGAATCCTTTAATGGTTTTTCTTTAATTTATTGCTTAATTCCGAAGTTGCTCATATATTTTGTGTAGATTACATAATTTAATGAGTTTAATTCATATAAGGAATCTTTTTGTTAAAAATTCTAACATTAAAAGTAACAAGACCAATAAATGACTTACTCCTCCGAAGAAGTTTAGTATTGGCTTCTTAAGCTTATATGTGATAACTGTGAGTTAAATAATCATAAAAAATTAGCTTATTTTTGAAATTGCAGTATGATGCTGAATTTGTTATGTTAGATCATTTGATTTCTTCTGCTTCGAATGTGATTTCTTTTCACGGAATGAAAATAAAGGTATAGAACAAGACTGCAATGAATTCAGTGTCTAATATCATATACGAATTTCAAGGATTTTTTTCTCTATAATGCTTTTTTTGGTAGGGAACATATAAAATATGATCATTTATAGAGATTTAGGATGATTTATTGTAATTCGCTACTGATCTAATATTTAGGCAGATTTACCCTACCGATACACATTTAAATTTTGAGATCAAACATTTAGCCTCCAGATTTGTAGATAAGCTATAAAAAATCCTCCAAATGTGAAATAAGAAATAACGCAATAATAAAAGAAGTTTTATAATCCTAAGGAGAATGTTTTGATGTAATAAAATGTATTCTTCTCTATTTATATGTTAGCTAAGAATTATAAAAACCTAGCAATTAAAAAGATATCTAACATAGAAATTTGAAATGATAATACAGTCTAATCCAAAATTATTTTTAAAGTGATTTCCTCCCAAAGGTCATAAACCTTATATTGTTATATATATCACAAGTGCATAATGCACTATTGGGATTATACATAAATATGAGTCTGACCATAATAAGTAAATACTGTATAATAATAAATCATTTATTTGCTAGATTAATCATGAAATGTTTGAGTCGCATTTTTTTAAAGTACTATTCATCCAACAAAATATAAAAGAAGAGGTCCAAAATAAAATAAATTAAGGGTTTTTCTATAAATATATATTTTATATACTAAAAACAAATAAACTGTACAATTTATAACATATAAAGAATATATCATCGTAAAACTGATAAACATAAGTCCTGCTCCTAAACCATCATATGTTCATTAAATGTCGAAAAGATGGAAAAAAGGGAAAAAAACAAAATTTAGCAAAAAACATTAGTCATGTTGGACTATAGTATACCTCATGTTGAACACTAATAAACTTTGTTTGATACTAAATCTGCATCTAAGCAAGAATTTATTAGTGCCAAGGTGTTTAACATTTCAGATGTGTGGTTAAATCCCTGCTAAAACCCTGTAAAATCCCTTCTACAGCTTGTAGCACTCTTTAACTGCTATGATATTCCGATTTAGCGCCGATGAACAGAAAATCCACATGAAGTCCCACTATTTTCCATTGATTGGATTATTTCTCTTCGTAAAAAATCAATTAAGCTTGTGTAAATATCTAATTTTAAGACATAAGTACTATAATATATTATAGAAATCTATTATAGTTATCCAATTTAGTGCGTATATATAATACTCTTTGAATTTGTTATGGGGATTGTTAAAGGGACTCCATTTTTTTTAAGGGGAGGATAAACTTAAGGGGACTCCATCTTATTTTTTATTTGTTAAGGGTGGGGGGTTTGGAACTTTAAAATAAAATAAAATATAGGCTAAAGTACCCCGGCCTCATCATCCCTTAAACTCTATTGATCAATATTCAATCTCAGTTCGATCCAAACACGCGCAAGGTTAAAAAAAAATTAAATGTTGATAAATACCCTTTTGAAAATTTAGATTTTGTTGAAAAAGATGAATACAATTTGCAGAAAGCGGATGAATTTCTTTCATTTGCGTGAATGACGAATACATTCGCCATGGAAAGTTTGGATTTTTTTGAGAGTGAATACTGTGTGTTACGGTTTAGATCTTAGAGTTTGATAAGAAAAACAACATCGATGTGAGATCATTTGTCAAAAGTAACTACATTAAAATTGTGTATTTATTCCAACATTGAAACAAATGTTTGTTAAGTGAACTTATGCTTATGTTTATGCTGTGTTAAGCGTATGTGTATGTTGTTACTCTTTTTTTTGTGGCTAGTGTGTTTTGTATGTGTTTATTTGTTGATATTATGTTCCATGCTTACTTTAATAGTGAAAACTAAAGTAAACAATGCTTGAATATGTTTTTTTCATGTGTGCAGAACGTTTATGTTTCAATTTTTTTTTTATGTGCAGAATTAAATTAGAGTTTATGTTTTAAGGCTGCATTAATGAAGAATATAGGGTTAGTATTGGAAATTTTATTAATATGTTTAAGGGGAGGCAAATCTATTTTAACCCCCTCCCCCCTTAGCAATTTTAAAATAAATTGAAAATGGTACTCCCCTTAACCAAAAGTGGAGTCCCTTTAACAATCCTCTTTGTTATACAAGATCGATCAATACTAGTTTCTTCCATATAAATAATGTTGGAATGCTAATTATTTGATGTTTAAATATTTAGTTTAACATTTATTGAATATTTTTGTGCCTCCTTTATATCCCTGCTAATTTTATTATTATACATTTTTACACCTCCACCGCTATACAATGGCTAAGCGATAAATGCACATCGTTTTAACAAAAGTCAGTGATTTTGACACTTGTCTCACATAATTTAGGAGGTCCACTGCTACTTCGCTTTAGTCAAGCCAGAGTTATTGTTTATGCCGCTCGAGAGAACACACCTAATTGACTTTGTTCATTTCAATTTTACATTTCAACTTCAAATGTATATGATATTCTACCACGTCGGATTATCAACTACCAAAGCATTGTTGTGGTAAACTTGTAAGGAATTTATTTATGCCTATGTTTCCTATTTTGTTTGGACTGCGAACATGTTCCACTATGACCATCACATAAATATGAGGTTTTCAAATTGTGAACATTTTTCCTGACTATTTGGCATAATTTGACCATTCTGATCCAAAAACATTAACAACTACACAAAGTTCTTCAGTAATAATTTGACAGATAAAATTCAATATTCATAATGTCTTGCTATTTTTCATGAAATAGTGAATTTTCTAAATTGTTTTATTAATTTGTTAGTAGTTGAACTATTGTGGTTTGTGCTGGTTTTTTCTATCCCAGCCTTTTCAAATGAACATAGTTTCAATGGATGATCAAAATACTTATAGTTATAGTTTGGACATACAAGAGGCTTCCATTCGTATTTTACAGGTTGGGTCAATGCCTCAAAGTTCTCATCTACTATGATTAAAATTCAAATGCTTGGATTCTAGTTAAAATTAATTATGAATTTGAATTACCAAATACAGTTATGATAGCGAGTGAGAACAGTAAGGTGTTCATTCAACCTCTAGAATACGAATGGAAATCCCTAGTGGGTTCTAATTGTATGATTTGATCATCCATTGAACCAATGCTTAATTAAAAAGGTTTATATGGATAAAACCAATACAGATCAATTATTAATCAAGATTATAGTGTAAAATTTTTACTGTTCCATGAACGACAACAACATACTATGAACATGAACATCATCAGCCAAACAATGCATCTCAATGTGAGGAAGGCATGAATACAACACACCAAAATTAAGATCTAAATATAAGCACTATTGCAGAAATTAGTGTAGCTGCTAATGTTTTAGATCATAATGATGTTCACATTATGGAAGATGGTCAAAATAAGTGTTAGTAGTTTGAAAACCCCATGCTGATATCTAGTGGTAACAATGAAACACATTCAAAGTCCAAATACAATATGAATCATAGGAAAGAAGAAAATTCCTTTCAACTATATCGTGATAATACCTAATGTGATTGAGAACCCACGTGACAAAATATGGTATCACATTTAAATCAAAAGGTAAGAAAATGAAATGAACAAGGTCTATTATATGGGTGCGGATCACATAGACCAAATTTTCCCTGGTCTGGTGGTCTGCACCAATGAAATCACCCCATTTGGGGGGATTTTGCATATTGTCCCCTGAAATTCAGGTGTAATTCAGAGGGCAAATTGTAAATCACCCCCAAATGGGGTGATTTCATTGGTTGGGACCATTAGACCAGAGAGAATTGGGTCCAGGTGATCCCAACCCCTATTATAGTATTCACTTAAGTCGCTTAAGGAATAACGTTGATTTAGACTAAATGGAAGTAGCGCTGGACCTTCTCATTTATGTGAGATAAGTGTCAAAATCAGTGAGTTTTTTTTGAAATGTTAAGCACCTTGACAACCATGAATTCTTGCTTAGATGCGGAATTTAGTATTGAACGAAGTTTATTAATTTTTAGCATACTTCAGTCTTGCATGGCTACTGCTTGTACGGTTCTCTCCAAAGGAACCTTAGGGATGTTTAGAGAACGTATGAGCTTTTTAGTATACTTTAGTCTTGCATGGCTAATCCTTGTACGGTTCTCTCTAAAGGAACCATAGGGATATTTAGAGAACGTAGATAGATTAAGTAAGATTTATGTTTACTACTTCTGTCATGATTTCTTCTCTATATGTTGTAAGTTGACACTTATTTTCTTTTAGTGTATAAGGTAGCTGCTCAAAAAAAAAAGAAAAAGAAAACATGATTCACTCTAGTGTGCAGATGATTCGAGTCCAACCTAATTAGTCAGTAAATCATTAATAAACAAGTTTAAAACTAAATAGAGATGTAATATTTTCTAATTTAATATAAATTTTATCAAATTAGATTATGAAATATGGTGTAGGTTTTATTTTATTATTGAACAAAATTATTAGAAAATGAAACAAGCTAAATCTAAGAATATTGAAATAAAAGAGAACTACTTGAACTCAACAAAATGTTGAGCACCCGCCCTCCACCTCCGTTTTAGTCAAAAAAATAATGACAACATTACATGTTTTTTATTTTTGATTTAATTTTCTTTTTACTTTTTTTAAATACTTTTAGCTTACTACGCCTTGGCGCTGCGAGGTTCTTTCAAGGTACCTTCGAGTTTTTTTAGAACAAGGGGAAACTCAGTAAAACGACGAGCTTCCAATTTTTACAAAAATCGGAGGATAACATAGCAAGTCGTTGAGTTGATAGAGGACCCGCTCATATGGGTTTTGAAATGTCCCCAGAATATTGTAGATCTTAAATAAAGCTTGTAGCTAGAGGACTGCTCATATGGGTTTTGAAATGTCCCCAGAATATCTATCTCTAAGTCTTGAAATCAAACCTCTTTGACATTGAGTAATGGTGCTCAAGATTGAAATAATGTCCCAACTAACTAATTTTCCAAACAAATAATAAAAATAAACATAAATAATCATTGTTTTATATAGAAAATTTGAGTGCTCTATGTCACAATGTGATGTCCCAGATGTCTACGAGACACAAACATGTAAATATATACGACAAAGTTTCAAGTCAAAATATTTCATAATCCCAGCGGAATGCACGACGCAAATTGATCGGCTGAACACCAGTTAATGAGATAGAAACTATGAATTTATGATCATTAGGGCTTATATTGAGGGCCTAGCACCAACCAAAATAATGTTATTTTTTGATTCTTTTGAACCACATTACTACATGGACATCCAATTTTTCTTATACTAGTATAACCGCACAACAGTGGAAAAACCAACCATTAAAAGTGTTAATATAAAATATAAAATTATTTACTAAATTTTATTTTAAATCAGATTTTAGTGAAATATTTATAGCGTGGTTTAACAGAACATGGTTGGAATTGAAAAAAATATAAATCTAATTACATTACGATTTGTACATGAAAAACAACTTAAGATTAAAAATATGCTATCAATATATTGTTATAAATCACAGATAAACACACATATACTTTATGAATATATGTGTATATACATTTAGTAGGATCAATCTACTCTTAAAATTTAGTTTTTTTGTAGCTCTAATCCATTAATGAATTGAGTAAATAAAAGAAACAAAGTAAACTTAAAATATATCATCATATTAACGAATATTTAATTAAAATAAAAAAGAATGTAAGATTAGATGTAATAGGTTATTGAACTAGTTTATTCGAATAAATCACTTAAAAGTACCATTGTCATTTCAAAAACTGAAACGGTTAAGATAAAACAACGAAAGATAACATCGATGACGCTGCTTCTACTTCTTGATAACTAAATATTTTTAATGGCCATTGTAATAAATAAATACAAAGTCCATTTGTTATCCTTGGCAAGTTTTGAATCAAGGTCTTATAATCGACAATAACAGTTAAGTCCCTTCTAGGAAGAAGATTTTGGATCAAACAAGTGAATCCTCGCGCTACCTTTATCATTTGCAAAAGTTGCTGACTTTTGTAAACGTTATAGTCAAATTTACGGTTTGAATAAACAAAAATTTATTTTATTTTAGCGTTATCCAAGAAAGAGTAAACCAAATTCTGTTTATTCACGTGGATTTAAAATGCCGGATACATGCAAACGTTATGTAACACAACTGAAAAATCATGCATAACCATGATAATGAGAAAATGAAAGGGCCTCCCAGATTTGTGAAAAAATATATGTAATCAATGCTACTATAAGGGATTAGTAATAAGATATTTCAGCGCACAATCAATCAAAGTAGTGTGGAAACTATACATGTACATCTATAAATCTCATACTCATGTGTATTGACCCAAAACCGTGTTCACTAATAAAAAGAATCGTACATGCCATTGCGTCATACAAAAATAATGTACATGGTAAGTAAGGTATAGTCAAGTGTGTTGTCAAGATTGCTTCAATAGTCTTTCTTGAACGAATATACCAAGCTGCCCGTGGAGAATATGCAAGGTACTATTTTTTTTCATCCCTTCGTAAATAAGCAATATATTTCTCTCTATGTAGATAAGCAATATAATTAAAACACTATAAGTTGTATTTTTCAAAATTTTCTTGTACTTCCTTATCAAATTATAGATTCAATCATATAATTTTCAAGTATAATTTATAGAACGTTAGTACAAGCTCAAAGTCTAGTTATGAGCAGGTTCGACATGCTCATGGTAAATTTACCAAAAAAAGAAGGGAATTAAAGTGTTTCTTCCCAAACCCAATTCTCTTCTTCCACCTGAAACCCCACGCGTGCCTTCCCCAAGCCACTGCCCCTCTTCCCATACCGGTGCCATCCAAACCGTCCACCCTGCATCCACCGTCCGGTCAAAGTCTCTGCCACCTAAAGACTCAACGCAACCCCGAATCCCACATCTTGTACATTCATGGAAGTCTCCACTTAAAAAGCCACCTTCGACAAAGTCAGTGCCGAACCCGCCTTCTGCCGAGACCCACAGGCACTTGACGTGTCCTCCTCCAACTTACAGCCATATATTGTATCAAGCATTTGATATACATAATTCGACACTGTTATGTTAGTGACTAGAGAGGAAGAAAATGTTGTTAGTGCTGAAAAAAATGAAGGTAGTCATACACAAAAAAATATGGAGATAGAATAGTGAAAATCTGGTGATGATAGTTTGTATATATAATAAAAACATGTTTTTGGATTTCATGATGTTTGTTTTGGTCTTTTCCCTATTTCGTTGTATGTTGATTTATGCAGCTGGATTTAGTATTTTAATTTCAAACAAACTTATTAGAAAAAAAACATTTAGTAGATTGATCAGTTAATCCACATATTGAGTAACTAATCATTATTTCATGGATTTACTTACTTGTGGATTAACCGACCAAACTCGTGGATATATATAAAAATTACCTTGACTCTGCCCGTAACATCATTGAAGCAGTTCTCATTGGCGAAATTAGCCAATTTTGATCAATCATAGTCGTAAATAGCAAAACTTTTCAAAGGAATACTGATTTCTGGACGTTACCAGTGTAAACATTTTCTGGCAAAACTAGATCTAGAATAACAATTACTAGCATTAACATCAAAATCATTTCAGAACCATACTAATTCAAAAAATTACCTTATTTTCCAAATGACCAACGGAGCGATCCGTTTTATTCTCCATCGTCGGTTAGCTCTCTTCTGAATTAGAAGGATGTGGTCCGTGCTTAGATATTTTAGAGGAACGACGATGAAGGAAAGCATGTGTGAGGAGCAACAAATTTGTGAAGAGAATCAGATTTGATTAAAAGAGGTAGGGATTTCAGAACTAGGATTGTTTCGAAGGAAAATGGATTGGAGTATCGCGCGTTGATTTGATTAAAAGAGAAAGAATCGACGTTGATTCGATTAAAAGAGGAACAATTGGAGAAAGAGAGAAAAGACGATGGTCACTCGAAACTGAGACTTTGTGGCCGAATATAATTGGTTTCAGAGAGTTTGATTTTGGCGCGAGGCAAACCTCACTTACTGTCGGTTTGATTATACAGAAATATACATACGAACTAAAAACACTGATAAACATGTAAGTAAGCTTTGCTGAATCTTTAGGGAAAAAAGATATTAAAAAAATAAGGTAATATTTACAAAATCAAAATAACTATATGTTTTTAAGTATTCCCAGTGGACTGTTATGAAGCTATTTACAGAATTTAACTAGGTATGGAATTTTTGCATGTCATATGTCTTGTTTATTTTGTTTTCATGCGCACTTTGTAGAAGTAAACACAAACTAACAAGTCTAACATTGGCTATGCAGAAACTTAATGAAAATGAAAGACTGATCAAGAGAATTATCCACTTACGTAATTCGGGGAAGGAGCAGCTATGTGCACCGTAAGTACGACATCCTATTCCGACATATTATTTCAAAAGCTTATGTCATAAATTGGTATATCATGTCTCATATCACATAATTTCTACTTTGTATGTTCTATATTATGTTTCGATCATTGCATTATTTCTTTTATTGAATGGTGGTAACAAGTTTAAAAATGAAACTGAAAAAGGAAAAAAATAATTTATATACGTTCGATTAATTGTAAAATTCTTTGAAATTGCAGCCTTGAAGAAAGACTGGAATCTAACCTGCGTTTACTATGTGCTTTGGCTGATGCCCAAGAGAAGGCGGAACATGCATCTCAGGTATTTCATATAGAACAATTATTATGGTTGAACCATTAGAACCATAAATTGTAACAAGTTTAACTAGAAAGGGTTCTGTAATGTCAACTCAATACATTTCTAATTCAACTAAAACCGTAATGTCAAAATAAGAAATTAAACAAAATGCAAGCCCAAGATGGATGAAATTGTTATTATAGACAGCACAACTAATCTGTGTTCTTTTTGCATTGCTTAGATTGAGGTTTAATTGCATATATGGTTATGCACAAATCACTTGGAAAATATAACTCCAGTGTTTAAACGTGATCAAACAGATAAAGCTTCTTATTGTGTTGATTGGTTATCCAATTAAATTAAATTGTAGTATTTAATTATTGTAATTGCTAGTTTCGAGCATGTTGAATTTTTTTATGATGCATGTCTGTTATTTTGCATCAAATATGTAAATATTCAAATGAATTCATATAAATCTACTAAATTTGCCACATCATATAAGTATACTTTCCTGGGAAGAATTTTATTACCCTTTCGTTTACATCAATAACATCTTGCTCTTCTTCTTCTTTTTTACCCCATTCAACCATTTGCCACAATACATTATCATTTGCATATTTATAAATGCTTATAAATTAGAAGGTTTACAAGCTCAACTCAAGCTATTAAACAAGTATTCCAGAACTGGCCAAAGATTATTATTTACATAAAATTTGATTTATTGTAGATGGGACAATCTTCATCAGTCGCACCTCACGAAGTCGCAGCAGAACCCTCTAGTTCTGGACAAAGGTCAGTACAACCTCTGGTTCTTGCTCTACCGGCACCAGGTCGTTCATCAGGAAAAGGTGTAGCTCGATCTGTTAGAAAAAGTTCTAAGCAAGTTCAGGAGCAGCAAATGCCACCTCTCCCAGTTGACTCCTCTTTGTATGCAATTGGAGAAAGCAGCTTTAATGGTGGTCAAGCTTCTACCTCTTCTGCAGGACAGAATAGCAAAGCTATTCTTGACCTCATTAAAAACTTAAACAAAAAAAATTGAGTGTGTTCCAATATTCTACTTCATTATTAAACTATTTCGATATTCTGTGTAAACTTTTGCATGGAAACTGGGTGCATTGATATCTTATCTTCTTAGGAGCAGTTTATTTCATGTTTTTCTTCTGATTTGCTCGTGCTTTGGGGTGCAAAAGTACCTTGCAATTCTTTTTTATGCGGATTACTGATTATATTTATTATTTTTTGTGCCATTTTCTCTTAGCTACTAACCCTGCCGTTCGGTGTTTTTTGTTGTTATCGTTGGTTTGTGTTCCAAACCAGTTGCTGATGTTCGCTTTGTTACCAACTATAGCTCGGAGATTCCCCAGAATGGTGATTTTACTGTTATAAAATGGTGGTTATTTTTCCCCATAGATACCTGTGTAGAAAGCATTTTCGTGAAATGCAATGAATAATTAAGCCAATCAGACTATATTTGATTGACAAGGGAAGTCACATGGTTTTGTATATAAAGATCTTGGATTTTTTTATACATACACGTGCGCACGAGTACGTCCGTACGTGCAGATGAAAATTATGTGTTACAAACTCTATTTATAAGATTTTTGTATCTTACTAAGATTCTTCTAAATATAAGTAATGCTGATTTCTTGGGGTAAGCTTATCATTTCTGATTATACTACCATTTGATCTCTTTCACTTGTATGAAGCATTTTTCGAGGATTTATGTTTGCAAATTCTGGCTAATTTGAGGAAAAATATTTTATTTAGGGTTGTTATGGTAACGCTAAATGTACCATTACCATCAGTGGCGAATCCAGAAAATTCAAACGAAGAGGGGAGGGGGTCATAATATTAATATAACATTAAAAAGTACAAAAATTTAAATATTGGTAGCACATTGGAATAGTTTAAATAAAGTTGGTAAGGTACATATAAATATTGAAATAGACTTACAATTGAACTCTACGATTTTTCATTTTTTGAAAATAATTCATGACACCATTATTAGATAAATGCTTAAATACATTTTTTTCAATGTATACACCAAACTATTATTCTACCATTAATCACACATTCTTACGGGGTCGATTTTTCATTATCTTCATTTCAGAAAAAGCTCACTCTACTGTAGCAGTTGCAACCGGTAGTATCAAAACTGAAGCAAAAAGTTTATAAACTACTGGGTTTGTCATATTTCTTTTACTTTTGACCATCATCTGGGTAACATCACTCAATCCCTTCAAATCTGAAGAACCAACATTTGTTCGTGCATCCATAATAAAAGTCCCAAGTTGGTTTGACAATGCTAAAATGTCAATGGTTGAAAAATCTTTTGAATAAAATTGAGCTAATCGAGTCAATTTTTGGTTGTCAAAAGCAATAAAATAGTATGAAGGATTCAAGCATGCAACACAAAGTAACAATTCGGTATTCGTTTCATCAAACCGATTATTTAGCTCTTGTAGTTGGATATCTATGATGGTGTTGAATAATTCAATATGATAATGGTAAAAATTTGTCACCTCTTCAGCTTTACAACGTGATCTTCCACAAATAACATACAAATCGTCCATATTTGGAATTGAAATTAAATGTTTGCCAGAAAATATAGAAACTACTATTAAAGCATTCCATCCATCATCCCTCAACATTTCCATCATCCCTCAACATAAGTCGTTTTCTAGAAATGTCAACCAACCTCATAGTATTTTTTATATCTTGATCTTTTCTTTGCAATGCTTGTGACAACTCATTTGTGATCCGAAGTATCAAAATCATCAAGTGTAAGAAATTATAAATTCAAAAGATTAAATCCTTTCAAGTAAACAAGATGCTTCAAATTTTTTATCAACATACAATCCGTCTTCTATGACTGCATCAAGAACTTCAACCACATAACCAAATAATGAAGTCAAACTAATAAGTGTCCTATAGTGTGATCCCCAACATGTATCAAGGACGAACAAGAGTGGTTTCTTGATTCAAACCTCTCCCACTTGTGATTTCTTCATTTGATAATGCTTCAGTTATTTTAATAGCTTGTGATTCTCGCATAATATCATGCCGATTACAAGAACTACCAACCATGCTAACAATATTAAAGATTAAGTGAAAAAATCCGAAAACAAGTACATGTTTTTTTTTGCAACGCCTACAAGAGCTAGTTCAAGTTGATGAGCAAAACTATGCATGAGGTGTGCACATTCATTTTCTTTCAAAATCAGAGCTTTCAATCCGTTGTATTCACCTTGCATATTACTAGCCCCGTCATCTCCTTGACCACGCAACATAGCAATGCTCAATCCATGTGTGGAAAACAAATCATCAAGTGCTTCTTTAAGTGATTTTGCAGACGTGTAAGCCACTTGCTTAAGACCTAAAAATCTTTCAACAACGCATCCATTTTTATTTATAAACCTCAACACGACATCCATTTGCTCTTTTGTAGATATATCACGAGCTTCGTCAACAAGAATGGAAAAAGACCATTTCCGAGTTTTTTAATAATAGCATTATTTGTTTCAAATGCAGCGGCTCTTATAATATCTGTAACAACCCGCAAAATCAGAACCAATTTAAAATTTTATTTTAGAAAATTTTAATGAGTTTTGACAATATAGAATAATTTATTTAAATAATAATGATCACAAATTTGATTTAAATCGAAAGAAGAATGAATGATTTAATTTTAATTAACAAAAGAGTTAGAAATAACGCGGTAGTTTGAAAAGTCAAACTTGAACTTTGACTGACCGTACAGGATGCAAAATTTAACGAATTTTAGTGAAACCAAAAACATTAGAATCTATTTAAAAATATCTTTCTAACGAATCTGAAAAATCGAAATTTCATAACGGAAATCAAAAGTTATGGCCAATTCAATTTTTAGAAAGGTCGCTGTAGAATATATAGGGCCCGAAAGGCTACTTTTCACATATGAAGGAATTTCGACTCGAAACCACTTCCATTGAGTTCAGAATGACGTTTCTGCATTGAAAAACAGTAAACACTTATATATTTTGAGTTTCGAAAATTATTTGTTTAAAAATGTATTTTTAATATTAAATATATTGGCCTTAAAAATAGTCTTTTTCCAAACGACCTCCGTTTTCGACGAAACCACTTTTGTTGGAACCGGAATGTTAAATTATTGCTAGGTTTCAATTTTCAAAATTTTTCGAATTAATTTGTGAGCGTAGCGAAATAAAATGTGTTTTGACTATTTACAGTTAAATTTGAACGCCTTAAAAATAGCCATTTTTCAAACAGTCTCAGAATTCGACGAAAATAATTTTGTTGGATTCGTATCGTCATAAGAAAGCTAAAAATATTTTTTTTAGAATTTTCTGAGGTCGTATGTGGCCCCGGCACATTTAAATGTATGGTAGGAATTAAATAATTAATTTAATATTGTAATTTCAATTAAAACCGAAAATAAAACGTGTAGACATCAGAATTGGACATTGGGACATAGCCCATCGCGTTCAGAAGGCCTTAAAACGTTAAGATCGACAGTAAGCAGGCCCAAATCCGAGAAAGTTCAAAAATCCACTTTATTTCACGAAATTCGGAATTTAATATTAAAATAATATAAAAATCCGAAAACCCTAACCCTAGCACTGTTCATGGCGGCCGCCGCCCAGAAAATTGAAGGCCAGAAATCACCGAACTTCAAACGCTAATATCTCCCAATCCGTTCGTCGAAAATTTATGTATGACCTACCAAATCGAAGAGAATTCAGAGACCTTTCAATCTATACGGTTAAGATCGGATTTTGGTGCACGGATTTCACGAATTTTGGCCGAGAAGTCGCTGCGGTTTTCAGTGATTTGCGGGTGATTGGGGAGGCCGAGCTTCAAGGGGTTGATTGTGTAGGTGGCTCTCGACATGGCGGTCGCGGTGGTGGTGTTGGATCGGCGAACGGAGGCTTCTAGAGGGGTGCGATTTTGGCATTGGAAAGGGGGTTTGGGTTCGGCCGTGAGAAGTTGCGACGTGAAGAAGAAGGTCCCGATTTCTTATTTTATTATTATTTTATTATTTAATTATTTAAATTATCCGATGTTTAAAAATTCATAACTCTCTCATACGAGGTCCGTTTGACAAACCGTAAATTGCGCTGGACTCGTCTTTCCGAGCTCTTCGCGATGGCGCAGACCACACCTGATTCTGAGACAGTTGATTTTCAGCCAAAATTTGGGGTGAGAATTCAAATTCTATTATTTATTTAATTATTAATTTATTTTCACACATGAAAATAATTGTATGATGATGATGATTTAGTTCTGAAATGTTTTGGGTGTATGAATTATCGATTGTTGCTTGTGGTGTGCTTATTGTTCATGTTATGCTTTAATCCGTCTTTAAATTGTATATGTTATTGAGTTTAAATTGCAGTTGGAAAATTGAATCTAAATCTAGACGTTCTAATTTATTTTATTTTAATGTCATTTTCATTATTCTGAAATGAACAAAGAAATGGAACGACAAATAAAACTTTATTTTATTTGTTGATGTTACAATGAAATTTGAACGACAAATAGAATATTACTTTTATTTGTTTGTTTACAATAGACTATGAACAACGAATAAAATATATTTCTTTTTGTTTGCCTTAAAGGTTAACTAACAAAGTTCTCATTTTTGGTTGCATAAAAAGAAAACAAAAACTCTTAATTTTGTTGCATTAAAAGTTAACAAACAAAAATTCATATTTTTGTCGTTGAGTAAAATGAAACAAGAACTCATATTTTTGTCATTGAATAAAGATGAAACAAAAATCCATATTTTTGTCATTGGAAAAAAATGAAGAAAAAGAAGAAGAAATTTTCCTTTTATTTGAATTGATGTGAAATATCAATTCAATATTAAAAAAAGAGGATTGTGTTTTGTTTGCATTTCTCAAACAGAAATGTACGAAGGAATAAAAAGATTGTATTTTGTTTGCATCCCTTGATGCGAACAAAATGACAAAATATAGATTTACATTTAAAATAAAAAGAATTATATTTTTCTTGCATTTCTCAATGCAAACAAAATGTTCAAATAAAAAGAGAATTATATTTTGTTTTGCATCCCTTGACGCGAACAAAGTATTGAAATAAAGATTTACATTAAAATTTATATTTTTATTTGTGTTTTCAAGACACAAATGAACTTGAAACATACTTTTTATCTTTATTTTATTTATTTACATTTCATAATGTAAATATCACTTGAGAATAAAACTTACCTTTTTATTTATATTTTATAATGTAAATATGACCTGAAAACTAAAACTTGTTTATTTATTTGCATATTATAATGCAAATGAGACTTGAAAACAAAACTTACATTTTTGTTAACATTTCATGATGTGAATATAACTTGATGATAAAGCTATTTTTATTATTTGCATACTATAATGAAAATAGAACTTGAAAATAAAATTTACATTTTTATTTGCACTTTATAATACGAATATAACATTGAAAATAAAACTTACCTTTTCATTTGCATTTTATAATGCAAATACAACATAAGGATATAACCTACTTTTTATATGCAATTTACAATGTAAAATAGAAAGTACATTTTTATATGTAATTAGAAAGGGGATTTGCAATAAAATTAAAACTTACATTTTTATATGTAATTTATAATGGGATATATAATTGTAAAATAAAGTTTACATTTCTATATGTAGTAAAAAAATTGAGAATTCGCATTGATATTAAAATAACACTTTTGTAAAGATATTGCATTTGAATAAAAAGATAATTTTTGTCGCTTTTTCTTTTAGAATAAAAAAAAAACATATTTTTGTCACTCTTTTCTTTTTAACATGAAAAGGGTCATTTTGTCGCTTCTTCTTTTAACATTAAAAGAACATTTTTTATGTCATGTTTCTTTTTAGCATTAAAGGAAGCATCTTTGTTGTTTTTCCTTTTAGTAATAAAAAGAACATTTTGCTTTCATTTCTTATGATAATATTTTATCGTCATTTTGAATGCGGTAAAATTAGAATTGTTAATGTTGAATATTTTATCGTCATTTTGAATGCGGTAAAAATTAGAATTGTTAATGTTGAATATTTTATCGTCATTTTGAATGCGGTAAAAAAATTAGAATTGTTAATGTTGAATATTTTATCGTCATTTTGAATGCGGTAAAAATTAGAATTGTTAATGTTGAATATTTTATCGTTATTTTGAATGCGGTAAAAATAGAATTGTTAATGTTGAATATTTTATCGTCATTTTGAATGCGGTAAAATTAGAATTGTTAATGTTGAATATTTTATCGTCATTTTGAATGCGGTAAAAATAGAATTGTTAATGTTGAATATTTTATCGTCATTTTGGATGCGGTGAAAATAGAATGGTTAATGTTGTTATTTTTATCGACATTTTTGGTGCGATAAAAATAGACAATGTTAGTGATTCATTTTTATCGACATTTTTGGTGCGATAAAAATAGACAATGTTAGTGATTCATTTTTATCGACATTTTTGGTGCGATAAAGATAGACAATGTTAGTGATTCATTTTATCGACATTTTGGTGCGATAAAAATAGACAATGTTAGTGATTCATTTTTATCGGCATTTTTGATGCGATAAAAATAGCAATGTTAATGTTACATTTTTATCATCATTTTAGATGCAATAAAAAGAATATATTTTTGTGTTACATTTTATTGTCTTTCTAGAGACAATAAAAAGAATAAAATTAAAGAATTACAATTTTATGTAAAATTGCTTTCATTGAAAGAATAAATATAGAAGACGAGATTTTTGTTGTTAATAATAAACAATAAAAAGGGAAAATTACATTCAAAATGTAAGTTAGAATAGAAAGAACATTTTGTTAAGTAAAAATGTAAATTACAATAAAAAGTATAGAAATAAAGATCACATTTTTATTGACCGTTTATAGGCAATAAAAGGAGTACAATTAAAAGAGGCAATTTTATCGTCGTGTTACATATTGTATAATACACTTCCATAGACAAGTTACCCGACTTGTGTATGTGATTGGGACGATAATTTTCACACATCGCCCAAGTGCACAAATTAGTTTATCATTTGCTTGATTGGTTGAAAACCCCACACGGGTGTTGGGATGAAAATTTACATACACTAATCCCAATATTAGTTGTATGTTGATCGTTAGATCGACGGGCTGTGATGAGCGTTATTATTTAATTTTAACGCTTACACAGTGGAAAATTACACTTTGGATGTAATGGATGACTTGATGATTGTACTGTTATTGTCATATATATGATGTGTGTGAAATCCCTATAATCCAAATTATATGGTAAATGTTTTGAGTCGCATTTCGATTCAAGTGTTCTTTTAAATAAGACTATTTTTACATTAGAAATCCTTTTTATATAAAGTATATATATTTTTAAAAAAATATAGAATTTTAATTAAGTATATGTTAAAACAAGGAATATTTGTAGAAGATAAAGATTTGTAAAATAAAGAATACTTCTCATTCAGAATCTTTTATCTAAAGAATATTTTTATGATTATTTTAAAATATGTTTTTAAAGAGATTACTAGCATTTGCAATCATATTTTGTGATATGTAATAAATTGAGATGTGAAGTGGGTTGACCGTGGACGATGTTTTAAACGACATCTATCCTTTAATCCAATTTGCATTGAAATCATTATTTGGAACCTATAAATCTATTTTATAGAATTAAAAAGACATTTTCTATAAATCAAGTTTTTCAACTAATATATTAAATAGGAACTAAGTGGAAATTCTATTGGTAATAATTGAGATGGGCTTCTGTAAAAGAAGACCGATATTATATATGGAGTTTAAGAGGCTTTGCCGTTATTCCATTTATACTATTAGTCTGATACAGAAATCTATATCGATTATGTATTGATTGGATTTCTGTGGAATTCCATATTTTTAGAAATTGATTTATAGATTTTATTTTAAATATTTATCTTTGATAAAATTAATGAGAATCTTCAAAAACGAATATCTTATTAAAAGAATATTCTGAGTTGAGATGTGACGAAATGTGTGATTTTCCAACATTTGTTTAATCCCAAATTACGCAAGTTATTTAGAAAGACCGGGTTTAACCCATTCTGAATAATCAACACGACGATCAAGAGTCGAAGACGAAGACGATGATTGAAGACCGAAGATTTTCACATCGTTGGGATGATGATGACTAGTATCTTGAATTGGGATTGGCCTTCCAAGGCAAGGTATTTGGTAATGATCGTCCAAACGCATTTGGAGATCGACGGACACGATGTTTCGTTCAGACCCAGAACGGACTTATAAATGGATAGCATGCCTGACATTGAAATTTATTTCATGTAATTAAATCGGTTTTTATTTAATATATAAATGCATGGTGGCGGAGGATTTATTCTCTTGCTTAACACCCTTTTGTATGTTAAATAATTACCGATCGCATGATATGAGTTGTTGATGTGGCACGCCAAGTTGCAATTGAACAAAGCTTATTGTTGCAAAGCAGAGCCTTGTATGATGATCAAAGCATAGTCTGGTATGGACATAGCTTTGTGTAATACGTTACTTCGCGAGCCTCACACCCCGGTTGAGTCTAAAACGGAGTAAGGGAACGCAGGGAGTGCGCACGTTTCTTTCTAGCTAGAAGTGGTGTCGGTGCTTAAACTGGCTGACATTTTACTTATGTGGTTGTTGGATTTGAGGTACCTCAGGTATATTGGTCGTATTGTGGCCAATCAGAGATCCGTTAGGATCGGGAAACGTGTGTTCAGGAATAACTAATCCAGTCCATTGCACCAGTTGGACAGAGTACCAACACGGGGACGGACCGGCCCTGCAGGATCCAAGGGTTGGACAGAGTACCAATCCTGGGGCATTGCTAGAGTGTCTCGAATCGGTAAGGAATTCGCTCCTAGCCTTGACTCAGATGGAAACCCAAATTTCCAATACGACATCACGCGGTTTTGATTGTATACCTATATATGGCGACATAGTGGGATGGGGCACTCATGCCGTCTAGGATTGATATATTTACTTTGATGTATTTCAAATTGGTTGCACACTATTATTATATACTACCGTGTTTATCGTATCAAGCATCTTTTGATCATTATAAGGTAAAACCCTATCCTCCGGTTTGCGTTGCATTGTGTGATGGGACTTGGGTCTTATAATGGTTTCATTTTTCTAAAAAGCATTGCGTTATTTTGACGATTTACTTTAGTCATGCACTGGCAATCCATAGGAGAAAACCCGTTCCGCGAAAGTGGCGTGGTCCTGTGATTAGCCTTATTATATTATATAGGTTAAGTAGAATTCTCACACCAGTCCCACGACTGACCTGTAGTTTGTTCACTTTGCAAACTCGGGTGCCCTCTTTCCACACGGGCAGTCGAGTAGCTTATTTGACAGATAGATAAAACAAGATCCTGGATTGAAGATTGAAGCTGTGGCCATAGTGTTGATAGCCTTCCATCGAGATTAGTTCCGCTGCAATGTATTCATTTATTGTAATTTATTCTTCCGCTGTAATTATATTCCAATGTACTCTGATATGTATATTCTGTACTCTGATGTAACATTTATTATAGATGTTATAAAAGTCTGTGTTTTTGTTCTGATGTGTTGTATGCCCAAAGTTAAAGTATTCGTAGATTTTCACCTTTTGGGTCAGACCTGTGTGGTTTATGGTCGATTCAAAGGGTGGGAATTTGCGGGTCTTTACAGTTGGTATCAGAGCTCTGGTTAGCTCAAATCTTTGGGGTACAACTCGTTAGAACTGAACGGAAGACTCATCAGAGATTGGATTAGTAATGTCCAATAAGAATACTCATTAGAGATAGGATCAGCAGTATCCTAGAATGAGTGAGCTCGTTAGAGATGGGGTTAGTAATGCCCTAGAACGAGTTAAGAGTTACGAATTTATAATTAACGTATTTTCGATATATATAATCTATTCTTTGAAATATGATTTTTTTATAAATGTAAAGTTATATATATTTTGAAAAGATAATTAACCATTAAAAATTAAAATTGAGATAGTTAATTTTAGAATTTTTAGCTACGTTCCTTTTCGAGGACGAAAAGTTTTTAAGTGGGGGCGATTGTAACAACCCGCAAAATCAGAACCAATTTAAAATTTTATTTTAGAAAATTTTAATGAGTTTTGACAATATAGAATAATTTATTTAAATAATAATGATCACAAATTTGATTTAAATCGAAAGAAGAATGAATGATTTAATTTTAATTAACAAAAGAGTTAGAAATAACGCGGTAGTTTGAAAAGTCAAACTTGAACTTTGACTGACCGTACAGGATGCAAAATTTAACGAATTTTAGTGAAACCAAAAACATTAGAATCTATTTAAAAATATCTTTCTAACGAATCTGAAAAATCGAAATTTCATAACGGAAATCAAAAGTTATGGCCAATTCAATTTTTAGAAAGGTCGCTGTAGAATATATAGGGCCCGAAAGGCTACTTTTCACATATGAAGGAATTTCGACTCGAAACCACTTCCATTGAGTTCAGAATGACGTTTCTGCATTGAAAAACAGTAAACACTTATATATTTTGAGTTTCGAAAATTATTTGTTTAAAAATGTATTTTTAATATTAAATATATTGGCCTTAAAAATAGTCTTTTTCCAAACGACCTCCGTTTTCGACGAAACCACTTTTGTTGGAACCGGAATGTTAAATTATTGCTAGGTTTCAATTTTCAAAATTTTTCGAATTAATTTGTGAGCGTAGCGAAATAAAATGTGTTTTGACTATTTACAGTTAAATTTGAACGCCTTAAAAATAGCCATTTTTCAAACAGTCTCAGAATTCGACGAAAATAATTTTGTTGGATTCGTATCGTCATAAGAAAGCTAAAAATATTTTTTTTAGAATTTTCTGAGGTCGTATGTGGCCCCGGCACATTTAAATGTATGGTAGGAATTAAATAATTAATTTAATATTGTAATTTCAATTAAAACCGAAAATAAAACGTGTAGACATCAGAATTGGACATTGGGACATAGCCCATCGCGTTCAGAAGGCCTTAAAACGTTAAGATCGACAGTAAGCAGGCCCAAATCCGAGAAAGTTCAAAAATCCACTTTATTTCACGAAATTCGGAATTTAATATTAAAATAATATAAAAATCCGAAAACCCTAACCCTAGCACTGTTCATGGCGGCCGCCGCCCAGAAAATTGAAGGCCAGAAATCACCGAACTTCAAACGCTAATATCTCCCAATCCGTTCGTCGAAAATTTATGTATGACCTACCAAATCGAAGAGAATTCAGAGACCTTTCAATCTATACGGTTAAGATCGGATTTTGGTGCACGGATTTCACGAATTTTGGCCGAGAAGTCGCTGCGGTTTTCAGTGATTTGCGGGTGATTGGGGAGGCCGAGCTTCAAGGGGTTGATTGTGTAGGTGGCTCTCGACATGGCGGTCGCGGTGGTGGTGTTGGATCGGCGAACGGAGGCTTCTAGAGGGGTGCGATTTTGGCATTGGAAAGGGGGTTTGGGTTCGGCCGTGAGAAGTTGCGACGTGAAGAAGAAGGTCCCGATTTCTTATTTTATTATTATTTTATTATTTAATTATTTAAATTATCCGATGTTTAAAAATTCATAACTCTCTCATACGAGGTCCGTTTGACAAACCGTAAATTGCGCTGGACTCGTCTTTCCGAGCTCTTCGCGATGGCGCAGACCACACCTGATTCTGAGACAGTTGATTTTCAGCCAAAATTTGGGGTGAGAATTCAAATTCTATTATTTATTTAATTATTAATTTATTTTCACACATGAAAATAATTGTATGATGATGATGATTTAGTTCTGAAATGTTTTGGGTGTATGAATTATCGATTGTTGCTTGTGGTGTGCTTATTGTTCATGTTATGCTTTAATCCGTCTTTAAATTGTATATGTTATTGAGTTTAAATTGCAGTTGGAAAATTGAATCTAAATCTAGACGTTCTAATTTATTTTATTTTAATGTCATTTTCATTATTCTGAAATGAACAAAGAAATGGAACGACAAATAAAACTTTATTTTATTTGTTGATGTTACAATGAAATTTGAACGACAAATAGAATATTACTTTTATTTGTTTGTTTACAATAGACTATGAACAACGAATAAAATATATTTCTTTTTGTTTGCCTTAAAGGTTAACTAACAAAGTTCTCATTTTTGGTTGCATAAAAAGAAAACAAAAACTCTTAATTTTGTTGCATTAAAAGTTAACAAACAAAAATTCATATTTTTGTCGTTGAGTAAAATGAAACAAGAACTCATATTTTTGTCATTGAATAAAGATGAAACAAAAATCCATATTTTTGTCATTGGAAAAAAATGAAGAAAAAGAAGAAGAAATTTTCCTTTTATTTGAATTGATGTGAAATATCAATTCAATATTAAAAAAAGAGGATTGTGTTTTGTTTGCATTTCTCAAACAGAAATGTACGAAGGAATAAAAAGATTGTATTTTGTTTGCATCCCTTGATGCGAACAAAATGACAAAATATAGATTTACATTTAAAATAAAAAGAATTATATTTTTCTTGCATTTCTCAATGCAAACAAAATGTTCAAATAAAAAGAGAATTATATTTTGTTTTGCATCC
>JASFAX010006444.1:0-31852 GCA_030737875.1 Allium sativum
CTTTGAAAGGTAAAGAACTGACCGGTGTGAAAAATGTAAACGTTTGGTTGTCAAGGAGACCGGAGTCGACATAAGGCATACTCTCTGTCAGTGTCGATACCACTTTGACAACTGTGTACGCGGTGGAAGTTCCAGAACCGAAGTAGGCTGGTATGGAGGCGATTACTGGATTTGAAGAAAGAGAACGATGATGGATTAACCTTGACCTTCGGGTCATAATTGAAATGACTAAAACAGGAGCCATACCCAGGTTAATGAGATCGCATCTCTGATCGAACGCGCTCCTTCTAAACCATCTCTATTACTATTGTGATCGATTTGGGTGCACCCTTTGAATATGGGAATGTCGTTCGAGGTGGGCGGTAGTTGCGGCTATGCGTTACCACCGGCCTGGGTCCGCGAATTCAGTAGAATCCTACCGGGGTATTTCCTCAGTGCCTTGTCATATTATCCTGATCGAGCCCCTACGATTTTGATTTAACGTTGTCGTATCACGGCGCATCCCTATCCACCGACGTACTGGTGTGTTATATGCAAACTGTACGGCAATGCTATAAACGGTGTAAGGGTAACATGGTAATCCCGCTTACACTATTTTCGATATTATACTTTACTGAGTAAACACTATTGTAATAGCGTATTATACTATGTATGTATTAGTTTAACGGATCCTTGAGAGATGGAAAAAAAAATCCCGTAACATCTCTTGAGTTACTGTACCCATGACACCAATGTTATTCTGTATTTTAATTTGACTAATATGAGATGATTTAGTGCTGATCCGAGTGTTTGTTGTGTTTTCTTTTATGCAATATGCTCGGGTCAGCAGATGTTGCAGTTAATGAAGATTATTTGGCCTTGGAGATCGAAGACGGAGTTTGGTATATGTATCCACTACATTTTATTTCCGCTGTATTACTGTATGTAAGTGTATGACTCTGATGACTTAAATGTTGTAACTCAAATGTATATGTTTAAATGCTTTTGAATATTTATTTGTCTATTATATGTGATCCGTCCGCTGTGAGATTCTGTGATTGTTTTCCTTTCTGTCTTCTTTTTCTTCTTTTTTCCCAATAACTATCCGGGTTGGCGATTTGTTTGGGTCGACATGTGTGGTTTATTGTCGATTTAAACGATCAAAAAAAAAAACCCGGGTCGTTACAGTTGGTATCAGAGCAATGGTTATCGATAACCTTGGCTCTGTTGGGAATTAACTCATTAGAGATGGGGTTAGAAATGCCTTAGAATGAGTTTGAGTGATATGAGAGAGCGTACTTGTATTTTGATATAAAGTGATTTTTATTGTGTTGATTGGTTCTGTTGAATATTTTTGGGTTCTGGTCGGTATATGGGACGCCATAGAATCGATAGGGATTCCTAAGTAATCGAATGGAATGAATCGACATAATATGGTTTCGATTATATTTTATATATATTATGTATATTATTTTTGGTCTTAAGTGTATAAGCATCGGTCGTTGGTAGGTAATAATATTAAATTAATACCTATTATGGTCGATTCGATAATAAATTTAATAAGGAATTTAAAATGGTTGAAGAAAATATATGAAAATGATATGATATCTTTAAGTATAAGGGATAAGAAGGTTTAAGATTGAAATAGAAATGAACGTGAAACTTGATCCTGGATACTTTTGAAATGGTTTGTCAAATTTTGAAAAATATCGTATTATAAGTACTTTTCTAAAGGATTTTGAGGATTAAAGTGTGTGGTCCCTTCTTGGACATCAGAAATGACTTCGATAATGAGTGCACGCATTATCGACGTTGATTCTGAAGAGTCTAAGTGGGGGAGAGACCATTCTGTATTGTATAACTGGTTTGAAAAGGGTTTGGATTTAAATTCCTATAGTATAAAGTGTATATGTATGTTATTTAAACTTGGATTATAAACCCAGAATTAAGCACTTTGAGTTGTCTTAACTAATAATAATGATCGAGATTTAGTACTCGATTCATCGGAATTTTGACTTTGGAACCATGAAATAGACTTAAGTATTAAGTGCAAGAAAGTCGTCATCTAACTCTTAATCTTGGACGATAATTTAATTCAGGAAAACTCTAGGTTCGATCGGAAAGAGTGTTAGAGAAAACCTAAATTTACAATGAAATATAAGTTCAAGTAAAGTCAACCAAAATGGAAATTTAATTTGAGTCGTACTAAGTGAATTAGATTGAAAACAAACCATAAATCACTCGGAAACACTAAGCTTGGATAATAAGAGAACAAGGTTTGCCAAGGGTTTATATAAGTAAATGGTTTAAATAGATGGCGCAGCGCGACGACCATTCGTGAATTTCGACCATTGACTTTGAATGGACGTAGCGGGAGATTCGACCGTCGGATTCTCCTAAAACCGGAACCGTTAGGTTCGTATCGAGAAGAGCTTTCCAACGAATATGAGAAATTTGAAATCTAACGGTTGGATTTGGAGATATGTCCAAAGCAAATTTGGAAAAGGTCGCTATGGCCGCAGTTCGGTGACCGTTATTGGAAACCGACTGAAATATCGATAATAATTTTTTTTTTTAAAATATTAATAATTTGTGTAAAATCATAATAAGTGATTTGGGAAGAATTGGGATGAAAGTATAAAACTCTGGATGGGTTAAAACTCATTTGGACGCTACATCGAATATGAACCTAAATTTGAACAATGGAATGGAATGTAAATCATCTTGTCGAATGGTGTATAACCTAAATTTAGTAGAGGAATCGAGTCAAATGGAGTTTAACTCAGGAAATTAAATAGGATGATTTGAGAGCTAATTTTGGAAAAATTTCGAGGGTGAACATTTCCTAAATTCCAATCATGAGAGGGTGAGTCGAGTAAATAAGCATGTTAGAGGAATAACATTTCATGTAACTTGAATGGAAAAAATATAGAAATGTATCGGAATTGAGTAAACAAATTTAATTCAAATCCATTTTTCCGAGTAAAGAGATAATAACAACTGAAATGAATAAGTTGAAATGAACTTGAGTAAGATAGACGATGGCATAATATGAATAGGTAAAATAAAATTTGCTTAATACAAGTGATATGAACGGGAGTATACTTAAGCGACAAAGGATAAACTTCATTTGGTTTGCTGGCCTGGCATAGATATATTGGTTTTGGGGTTAAATGATTAATGTATGTTGGGTAAGTTGCCATATATTGTATATATGCTTGAATCTCATGTGTTGCAAGTTGTAACAGGTGTAAGGAGTGTGCGCTACGCTTTGGAGCTCGCTTGCGCAAATACTAAATGCAAAGGTAAATAAAAATGCAAAATAACGCTAAACGAGGTACGTACTTGTGGTATATGGTTTTGTGGTTTTATATTTTGTTTTCCCCACTTTTGGGATGCCTCATAGTTGGATGAGATGTATATTGAGTATATATATGTTTTGGGATTCTTCCCGGACCTCTCCGTACAGAGGAGATGCTGCCGAAATTTTCCGTGATTTCGGGAGTTAGAAAAATTTACGAGTTTTATAACTATACTTGTTTTGGAAATATTAATTTTAAATATGAATTTGAAATAAATATGCACTTAATATCGGTTCGTTCTCTTTTCGAGGACGAAAAGACTTTAAGTGGGGGAGAATGTAACGACCTGAAAACCCGAACCAAATTTGAAAATGTCATTTTGGCTAACTTAAAGAATTTTGAATATTTAAAGTGATTTACTTTAAATAATAACGACGGAAAAATTATTTTAATCAAAGAAAAAACGAATAAATTTATTTTAATTATATAACAAGCCTGAAATGGCGCGGCAGTTTGAAAATTCGATTTTTAATTTCAATTGAATGTATAGAATTCGTTTTAAATCAGAATGGGGACGACCCAGGAAAATATAACTCTGTTTGACGATATCTTCCCAAAGAATGTGAAAAACTGGAATTTCATAATATAATTTGAAAGTTACGGCCAGTTGAAATTGGAAAATAGTCGCTATGGAATTTATATAATTATTTATATAGCCCTGCAGTTTGGAAATTTGATTTCAAAGTTCAATCGACTGCACAGGATTCAAAATAAATCGGATTTTAGCGAAACAAGAAATATTTGAACCTGCTTGATAATATCTTTCCAACGAATCCGAAAAATCGAAATTCCGTAATGGAAATCAAAAGTTATGGTCAAATGAAAATTCAGAATAGTCGCTATAGAATATATAAAGGCCTGTAAAATAGCCATTTTTCAAACGACCTCTGTTTTCGACGAAACTGGCGCCATTGGATCCGGAATGTCGAATTATTGCTAGGTTTCAATTTTCGGAATTTTTCGAATTAATCTGTGAGCGTGGCAAGTGAAAACGCGTTTTGTCAGTTGATAGTTAAATTGGATCGACCCGAAAAAGGCCATTTTTCCAACGGTCTCGAAATTCAACGAAATTAGTTTCGTTGGAATCGTATCGTCGAAACATAACCAAAAATAATTTTTCTGGATTTTTCGGGGTCAGTATGTGGGCCCGGTAATGTAAAAATGTACGTTCGAATTTGGATATGCGATAACTGTGTGTGTTAATGTGTCTGGACCTTATATTTATATATATACAAGCCCAATCTCCACCACATCAGCCCATTCTCTATCTCCACATTTCTATTTTTCCATCCATGGCTGAAAATTATTTAATTTTAATTTAAAATCAAAATATAGCTCAAAAATAAAATCTTCCCAAAACCCATCGAATTATATATCAAACTGAAGATCTCGACGAGTAGATCACCGATCTGCAGTTCGTTTCAACATGCATTGAGCGGATCGACCGGAATTCGCGGTCAAAGCTGAGAAAATTCGTAACCCTAGGGTTTGAATTGGGGGTTTTCGATTCAGGCTTCAATCGATGAAATTGTGATATAGGTTTCGAAGAGGAGACTCATACGAGTCCGTAAGTGGTGGCCGTTCGTTTTATCATTGAGTAGATCGTCGGATTTTGGGGTTTAAAGCTCAGATTTGGCGAGTTTTGGGGTGGCGGCACGGTCAGCAGAGGCGACCGGAGGAGGTGGGTCCGGTCTGGAAAGACGCGCCTCGGAGGGAGCTTCGGCATGGCAGTGGTCGCCGGTCATCTGGAGGTCCGAGGTGGTGTCAATCGACGGTCAAAGTGGGCGCGGGTATGGGTATAAACGACGGGTTTTGCTGTAGGACGGGAATGGTGAGCGGGAGAGGAGGCCTTGCTGACGTGTAAAGTAGGTGTTTTATTTTAATTTTTAATTAATTATATATATATATATATATATACGTATATATCAAAATGTTCTAATGACCATAACTTTTACATACGAACTCGGATTGACGAACGGTTTGTTGCTTTGGGATCGTGGTGGAGTTGCGGACGTTTTGACACTAATTTCACTTCAATTGAAGACTGTCGAATTTTGGGCCTTTTCTGGACGTCCGTTTCGAACTGGAACCCGAAGGTGAGTGTTTATTCGCTCACGAAATACTGAATTTATCCCATATTTATCGAATTAATGTATGAAATAAATTGGTTGCATGGTTGTGTTTGATTTGGTGAATGATTGTTTGAATTTGACATGCCAGTGTGTTACATGCAACGATAATCGATAATTAGTTATTTAAATTTAATTTAAATTTCCAATTGAAACCCTGACGCTTGTTAACCGATAAGATGATTCCTTTTACTGTTGAATGAAATGTTTGTGATGGTTGCCCTGATTGATATGGTTCTGAATTGATATTGTCCGGAATACTATTTAATTCAGTGCATGGATGTGTGTGCCCACATTTGACGATAAATCCCATTTTACCTTGATGTTGCGGGCATCGAATAAACCCGGGATTTATCGATAAAATAAATTAAGAACACAGAGTGAAATGATAAATCTCTGTGACCCCGATTTGGATTGAAATGATAGATCCATCCCGAATATCGAGAAATTAAAATTTAATCACTTGGCCGTAGGATAGCAAATTTTATACGGACACCGGTCAGTTAAATGAAATTTTGAATTTGAAATTTATTGTTTAACGACAATAAGCGATGTTTTATAATTTCTTTTCCATTGAATTTGAAGTTTGAAATACAAATAAAAAGGGAAATGAAATTGTGTTGTAATTAGAGTTAAATATCAAGTGAAATTTATTTGAATTCGAAATTTTTGAAAATTGAATTGTTTTATCGGCTTTTGAGATGTGCGTTAAATCAATCTTGAATTGGATTAAATATTGATTTGTAAACTCAGTATTCGTTATGAAGCTTTGAAAACAATGAAATTGAATTGTAAATTTAAATTATGTTATAAACTGAAGCTTTGAAATGGGAATATGGTTTGAAATTCGAATTTTGTCTTTGGAATTGCATTGTTTTCATTGAAATAAATATGAAAGTGGAATTTGAATAATTGAGATGATTGAATTTGAATTCGGTTTATTTGTTATAAAATCGAGATCTTTGAAATGGGAATGCATATTGAATTCCATTTGAATTAAATTGGCCGATCTGGAATGAACGAAAAATTGAAATGAAGTCGATAGGGATAGTGAATTTGAATTCGATTTACTTGAAGTTGAAATACAACGGCAAGTGTAAACGAAATATGGTCGAAACGATTCTAATTCCAACTATAGTATTTCAAACCCGTTTTTCAAACTATTTTGATAATAAATTAAATTTCTTCATAACTATTTATTTTATAAATTATTTAAATAAATTATTTATAATTGATTTTTCTTTATGAATTATCTTAATGTTTTAATTGTATATTTTTAATAAATTTGATAAATTCTAATTTGGTTAAAAACTATTATTTCAAACTATTTTAATTATATCTTTTAGCTATTTAATATATTGTTAACTATTTTGATATTCAAATTTTATTTAAGTTGGAATTAGTTCAAGATGTTATGCGTAAGTGGAAAATCCCATTTGAATAATATTCTATTTAGGATATTAAATGATTTTGAAACATGATATCTCGATATGAAATACGAACTCCTTTGAAAGGTAAAGAACTGACCGGTGTGAAAAATGTAAACGTTTGGTTGTCAAGGAGACCGGAGTCGACATAAGGCATACTCTCTGTCAGTGTCGATACCACTTTGACAACTGTGTACGCGGTGGAAGTTCCAGAACCGAAGTAGGCTGGTATGGAGGCGATTACTGGATTTGAAGAAAGAGAACGATGATGGATTAACATTGACCTTCGGGTCATAATTGAAATGACTAAAACAGGAGCCATACCCAGGTTAATGAGATCGCATCTCTGATCGAACGCGCTCCTTCGAAACCATCTCTATTACTATTGTGATCGATTTGGGTGCACCCTTTGAATATGGGAATGTCGTTCGAGGTGGGCGGTAGTTGCGGCTATGCGTTACCACCGGCCTGGGTCCGCGAATTCGGTAGAATCCTACCGGGGTATTTCCTCAGTGCCTTGTCATATTATCCTGATCGAGCCCCTACGATTTTGATTTAACATTGTCGTATCACGGCGCATCCCTATCCACCGACGTACTGGTGTGTTATATGCAAACTGTACGACAATGCTATAAACGGTGTAAGGGTAACATGGTAATCCCGCTTACACTATTTTCGATATTATACTTTACTGAGTAAACACTATTGTAATAGCGTATTATACTATGTATGTATTAGTTTAACGGATCCTTGAGAGATGGAGAAAAAAAATCCCGTAACATCTCTTGAGTTACTGTACCCATGACACCAATGTTATTCTGTATTTTAATTTGACTAATATGAGATGATTTAGTGCTGATCCGAGTGTTTGTTGTGTTTTCATTTATGCAATATGCTCGGGTCAGCAGATGTTGCAGTTAATGAAGATTATTTGGCCTTGGAGATCGAAGACGGAGTTTGGTATATGTATCCACTACATTTTATTTCCGCTGTATTACTGTATGTAAGTGTATGACTCTGATGACTTAAATGTTGTAACTCAAATGTATATGTTTAAATGCTTTTGAATATTTATTTGTCTATTATATGTGATCCGTCCGCTGTGAGATTCTGTGATTGTTTTCCTTTCTGTCTTCTTTTTCTTCTTTTTTCCCAATAACTATCCGGGTTGGAGATTTGTTTGGGTCGACATGTGTGGTTTATTGTCGATTTAAACGATCAAAAAAAAAAAACCCGGGTCGTTACAAATAAGTTGGGATTGGGATAATAAAATAAATGGTTATTTCGATAAGGCTCGATAATCCCAACTAGTTCTATAAACCTTAATTGGTTTAAGTTCTGAAAAGATATATTAAAATCTTTTGAAATGATTTCCAAAGGAAGATTAAACAATAAGTTTGAAAGAACTTATCTTTGATAAAATTAATGGGAATCTTTCCCAAAATTGTGAATATTTGAATAAAAGAATATTTTGGATTGGAATGAGATGTGTGTTATCTTTGTGTATTTATCACATGATTATAAAGATAGTTATTCAGAAAGATCGGGTTTAACCCATTTTGATTAATTGTTATGACAACTAAAAGTAAAAAAATATGAAGACGGTGGTTGAAGACCGGGGATCTTCACATCGTTGGGATGGTTGTTGATGTCTCGACTTGGGGTGTACACCCGAGACAAGATAATAAGTGGTGATCGTCTAGACGTACATGGAGATTGACCGGATACGCGAGGACATCTCTTATGTATTGGGCATATAGGACGAGGAATAAGGTGCCTCCGGTTTCGTTCAGACCCAAAACGGACTTGTTAATGGATTATGTTTGACATTTTATTTCGTTCTGTATCGATTGATTTCTGTTAAATATATATCTGTTTGGTGGCGAAGAATTTATTCTCTTACTTAACACCCTACTTTGAGACGTATAAGCTTAGAGGTTATATATTGATAAATATCAGTTATATGGCATGAATTGTCAATATGGCATGCTAAGATGCAAATGATTAAGGCTTTTTTTAAAGTAGAGCCTAGTGGATGATGATCAAAGCACAGCTTTAAGTAGCATAGATTTGTGTATAAAGTTAATTCGTGGGCCTCAAACCCCAGTATGAGTCAAAAACGCGATAAAGGACGCAAGGAGTGCATACGTTTCTTTCTAGCTAGAAGTTGTGTCATGGTATGGAGCCCAGACATTTTTACTTATATGGATGATTGGTTGTGAGGCACCTTGGATATAGAGCCGACTAAAAGGCTCGAACGATAGGTCTGGTAGGACCGGGAAACGTATTGTTCAGGAATAACTAATCCACAAACGTTAGGTGTGGACCGGCCTTGCAGGATCCAAGGGTTGCCCATAGGTGCGATCTTGGATCATCTTGCTAGAGGTCATCCGAATCGGTAAGGAGACCATCCCTTGCCTTGACGCATGATGAAAATTCAATTTCTAATACGCGACTTTTCGGCTTTAGTTATAAACCTATAAGGTGACATAGTAGGATGGGGTACTATGTCGTCTATGACTGATACATTTATATTCGAAGTTGTTTGCTACATTATGCACTTATAGTGATATCAAAATTATTTGTTTTTAAAGCATATCAAGCATGTTTGGCTGTTATAAGGTAAAATTATATGCTCTGGTTTGTGTTGCACTGTGTGATGGGACCTGAGTCTTATATTAGCTTCATTTTTCGAAAAGCATTGCATTTTTTATAAATTGTTTTATTTTAGGGTATTCATGGGAGCGAACCTGTTCCATGACATACGGCATGGTCCCATAATTTAACCTATTTTAAAGTAAAGTTTAATAACTGTTTTACCTCTTACACCAATCCCATGACTGACCTGGATTTCATTGTTTTCGTCTAAACTCTGGGTTCCCATATTTTCCACACGAGCAGCTAGTAGTTTTGGTTTTGTAGATTTCTATTTAACAGGATCCTGATTTACGGATGGAGCTATATTCGGAAAGCTTTGTATTCGTGTATTTCTTTCAACCGTGGTAGTTGATGTATTTCCGCTTTGCGTTGTATTTATGCATTTTATTTTCGCTGCTATGTAAATTATTAATCTCTGATATTATTTTTTCACTGTGTAATATTTATTCGTGCTATGATATTCTTGTACTCTGATGTAAATTGTTGTAATAGCAATGAAAAGTTCTGTTGTTCTGCGTTTTGATGCGTCATGTTCTCCCACAATCATTTGTTTTCCGTCTCTTCGGAAATCGAGGGATTTCAGAGCGTGTCAGTTTGGTATTAGCTTTGGTTTATAAAGATTGAGAAATTGACACATTAGAACGAAACGAAAGAACTCATCAGAGGTAGGATTAGAAATATCCTATTATAGAATAACTCATTAGAGATAGGATCAGTAGCATCCTAGAATGAGAAACTCGTTAGAGATGGGGTTAGTAATGCCCTAGAATAATTTGGAAGAGCGTACATAGAAAAGAATAATTTTGTTTATTTATTAAAACTGAAGTTGATTATGAAAGATTATACCTCATAATATGATTTTGAGTATTTTATTTTGACGTCTAAGTCGAACTATCGAGTATAGGAAGATTTTGCATATACGCCTTGCAAACATATATCTGAAGTCTCGAATATACTGGATTGATATAGATTCACATTATAGTCACTTGAGGATGATTCTGATGATTGTAGCTACATCGTCAGTATTTATTTTCGAGTTTCAAAAGTGAGATGACTATATAATTCCAATTGAAACATTGAAATTTGCTTAAACTAATTTAAGTAGGTATTTAGAAATGATTTTAAATTTAAATTTTAGCTAAAATGAGTTAAATTGATTGAAAATATACAAGTAAATCAAATGAATTGAAAATTTAACCTAAGAGAAATTAATTAGAATTGGATTAAAGCCATTATGAGTATAGAAGCAAAATTGAGCCAAATTAAATATTAATGTTGAATTGATTTGAAATTAGTTGCAATTGGATATATATACTTATATTTGTTAAGCAGGTTATTGATTTGATGCCGAGTAAAAAAATAAATTGTGTGCCCGACGAATAGGTGCACCTTAATGAGTTAGTTGCGCAATTTAATTATTATATTAAACCACTGTGAATGATTTAGATGCGTTGTGATGGTTGTTTTTTGTGAAATTAAAGCATAAGCCATAAGATAGTGACAAATAAATTTTGAACTATACCACATAACATATTACCGAAGACAACATAGCATATCGTATTCCATGTAAGCATTTGGCGCTTATATGATGAGGTTTGGATTAGCATATGAGCAAGATGCTTGGAGGCAAAGAATGAATTAGAGGTTGAACTGAGGACTGATTATGGACTTAATAACTTATAATGGTAAATGGCAAAATTAAATAATAAACCCTACACAGGTCAAGAGATGACAAAACGCACTTGTCTCTCTTGTTTTAGTTACCGTGCGTGGGTATGAAGGGGGAGTAGGGCCTATAAATTATAATGGTTGTGCATAATTGTTTTGTCTGCGATATATTGATTTATTGAGTGTCAAATACAACCCAATAAATTTTTCTAGTTCAACCCGTACAAAGGAGGTTATAGCGATTTTTTTCTAGAAATTTAGGATGCTAGCCAAATTTCAGAGAAATTTGAAAGTTCTTAGAAACTGAAAAGTTGAAGAACTGAAGACAGAATGAAAGTTAAGTTGGTTAGTTAAACGACTTTCAGCTCCAATTCTTTTTTGGGGACGAAAATCTTTAAGCGGGAGAGGTTGAAACAACCCGTATTTTTGGAACTAATTTAAATTTATTTTTAATTGATTTTCCTAGAAATTAAATATTTTATATGATTTATTTTGAGAATTAACGATTTAAAATTTATTTAAAGTGAAGTTAGAACATATAGTTTATTTTAATTATAAAATGAGCTTGAAATGGCATGCTAGTTTGAAATTTCGATTTTTAATTTCAATTGAATGTACATAATTCAATATAAATCAGAATTTGATGAAATAAGAAACATTGGAATATTTTGAACTGTAATTTTGTAATGAATGTAAGAAACTGAGATTTCATTTTACAAATTGTAAGTTATGACCAATTCAAAATTTAAAATTGTCGCTAAGAATTTTGTTTATACTTTAAATATTTATAAGCCCTTAAAAATAGATATTTTGCAAACGACCTCCATTTTCAATGAAAATAATTTTGTTGGATCCGGAACGTCAAATTATTACCAGGTTCAAAATTTCAAGTCATTTGAAATTAGTAAGTAAGCGTGGTAAATTTAAACGTGTTTTGTAAATTCACTTGAATTTAATAAGCTAGTTAAAAGCCCATTTTTCAAACGGCCCCTAGATTCGACGAAATTAATTTTGTTAGGACCGTATCGTCAAATATAGTTAGATTTCAAATTTCATATTTTTTGGAGTTAGTATGTGGCTCCGGTAAATTAAAATGTACGTTGGAATTCAATATTGAACATTATATTAATTTATATTTTAATTTTGATAAAAACTGATCAAAACAGCTGAATTGACTTACAAAACGTATCCCATTGTGTCCGGAATGGGGGTATTTGGTTAGGAACAATAGTTGTTTGGTGTTATTTAGAGTTCGTGTTGATTTTGAGTTTTAAAGTGAATTAAATAATATAATATATATATATATTTAAATATTGGAATACCCTAATCTCCTCATTCACTAATAAACCGCCACCAATTCTTGTTTAATGGCTGAGAAAGCTCGATTCTTTCTCCCTCTTTTTCTCCAAACCCACATAATAAAATTTGAAACTTGCAAAACAAAAACTGAAGAACTCTATGAGACCAACAAATCCAACGATTGTGATTAATTTTCATTTGCAAAATTGTGAGAATTTCAAGCATGAACGCGCTCCGTTCGAATGCATTTTTCCATGCAAGGAGGCTGCGACTGGGCCCCTTGGCCGGCGATAAGGGTTCTGGCCAAGGAGGGGGTCGTGGCGGCTTTTGATCTTGCTCTGACGGTCGGTGTTGGCAGTGCGAGGTTGAAGATGGGGGGAGCAGAAGTTCGACAGATTTGAGCGTGGAAGATAGGATTAGAGAAAGATTAGGGAAAATTAATTAAATGTTAATTATGTTTCATTATTTAATAATGTAATCAATATATAAACTGTCATAACTTCTTCAAACGATATCAGAAATTCACAAAACCCGGAACCGTTGGAATCGTGAGAACGAACACTACAACATGGAAATAACTAAAACAGAAACGGAGCAAGCTAAATTTTTAGCTCGATTAAACATACGTTTAATTTAGTTTAAAAATAAAATCCTCAATTAAAGACTGACGGAGTGGAAATCAACATGAGAACTTTCTCACTCAAAATATTTGTACAGTTATTTATTTTATAACTGAATATATATGTTGCCAGTGTGACTTTTTATTTGTTTAATTATCATAGAATGGTTATACGGTGCCTGTTAGCTCACCTCACTGTTGTTTGAAATTCCATGGATGATCCGATTTACTGTATTATGTTTTGTTTGTGAATTTGAAATTTTAAACATATTAAAAATAATGTTAATATTATTGTGGTGGTTGAAATTGGATATAAATATCCATTTACAACGTGAACAGTGAAAATTGGTTAAGTAGAAAAATAATTCAAATCGAATTAGAATTGGTTAAATTTATTAACCAGTGATTAATTTGAATCGGTTGTTATTGTTTGAAAACCCCACATGGGTCTTGGGACGATATTTGACTCACACATCTCCCTTGTGTGAAATTGCGGTTAATCGATTGATTGACATATTTATATAAGCGTTAATTATTTAATTGTAATAACTCGGAAATTCTGAGCCAGTTTAAAATTTTTATTTTGGCAATTTTAGCGAATTTTGAATATTTAAAATAGATTATTTTAAATAAAATCGACGAGAAATTTATTTTGAATATATTTAGAACGTATATATTTATATACGCCATCGTTAGAATATAAATATTTATATATAATTATAAATAGAATTGAAAATGGCGCGGTAGTTCGATAATTCGATTTCAAACTTCAATTAAATGTACCGGGTGCAAAACTATCCGGATTTTAGTGAAACCAAAAATAACAGGATCTAATTGATAATATCTTTCCAACGAATCCAAAAAATCGAAATTTCATAGCGGAAATCAAAAGATATGTCCAGTTGAAAATTCTAAATAGTCGCTATGGAATTCAGGCCCTTAAAATGGGAATTTTGCAAACGACCTCGGATTTCGACGAAACCACTTTTGTTGGATCCGTGATGTCAAATTATTGCTAAATTCCAAATTTCATAATTTTTCGAATCAATATGTGAGCGTGGCAAAGGAAAACGCATTTGACCAGTTTTAGTTGATTTTAATCGACTGGAAAATGGCCATTTTTCCAACGGTCTCAGAATTCGACGAAATTAGTTTTGTTAGGACCGTATCATCAATACGAAGCTAGAAAATATTTTACTGTAATTTTTCGAGGTAGTATGTGACACCAGTAAATTGAAATGCGCGTTCAAATTCAATATATAGAGTATATGTTGATTTTGACGAAAACTGATCGTAACAACTGAATCAGCCTGCGATACATATCCCATTGTGTTCGGAATGGGGGTAAAACGCTATGGACGACAGGCGGTGGGCCTCGTTTAGAGGTCGTGTGTAAAAGTCAACTTTTTGCAAAATTAAATAATGTAATTATAATAGGCCCAAGCCCTTATCTCCCTCCTCTCTCTCTTCTGAATTCAGATCGATCGAAATAATATATATATATATATATATATATATATATATAAAAAGAACGGAGCAGCCACCGACGCTAGGGCCAGTCGCCCCCTCGCCACGACCGCCGGAGACTGGCGCTCCGCCCCCTCTTCTCCTTCCCCGCTTCAGCCTCGTCCGCCCCCTCCATCGACCTGCTTCTCCCTCTCCTCTCCGACCAGTCGATCCCCAAATCGACGAGACGCCGCCGCCAATCACCCACATTCGCTCCGTTGCTGTCGAACCCCACTGGCCACCGCGCTTCAGGCGCAGCCACCCCTCCTCTTTCTTCCCCAACGACGCCCCTCCGATCAGTCCTCCCTCTCCCCCGTACTCCTTCAATCGCGACGCCAACGAAGACCCAGAATCGATGAAAACTCTGACGCAATGCAGCCTCCGCCTCTTCACCAAACAGCGAACGTCAATCCCCCCCTCCTCGAAAAAGGTATGTTTTCTTGTTTATTTAATTTATTTAATTAGAATACAGTGGTCTGAAATCAGTTTCTACCTTATTTTATATATTAACATTGAAAAGAAAAATCAGGAATTATTATATATGAATATGGAAGTAAAGATTGGATCTTTATGGTGAAAAGATCGGATTTTTTTTTCTTCATATGAAAGTATACAGATGTATGTATTTAAAAGACTAGATTTTTAACAAAGTCCATATTTTTATTAGAGAAAAGTTGAGATTTTTATATGTAGAAAGTTTTAATTTTTCTTATGTAAAAAGATTCGATTTTTAGTATGACAAGTTCTGATTTTTGTTTAAGCAAGGTTCCGATTTTGAGTTTGAAAAGGAAAAGACTAGATTAAATTTTTATTTATATGAGAATATAAAAAATTCGATTTTTATATGTATAGCAAAATAAAGATGTGATTTTTATAATGATATATTTGAAAAGGCGAAATCTTTATATGAAGAATAGCGGGATAAAAATAGATTTTTTATCTATATAACATCGTTATAAAAATAGAATTTTTATCTATTTAATAGCAAAGTAAAAATTCGATTTTTATATATTGAATAGCAAAGTAAAAATTCGATTTTTATATATTGAATAGCATAGTAAAAATTCGATTTTTATATATTGAATAGCGAACTAAAAATTCGATTCTTATATATTGAATAGCGAAGTAAAAGTTCGATTTTTACATATGTAGAGAATACGGGCAACGAAGATGACAAAAAGGCGAGAACGACGAAGATGTCTATAAAAGAAGTGCCGTAAAGTTGGATAGCTATCGGTGAGAATTTCTCACTTTTTAATTTCTTATCTAGTTATATATATATATATATATATATATATATATATATATACTAGGATGTAGACGGTGCTTAGTAGCACCCGACACAATCGTCCACAGACCATGGACTTGTTTATTTGGTTGCATAGATTAGTTAGATGATTTGATTTGAATTTAGTTGTTTGGTGATTTTGATTGATGTGTGAATGGCGTGGGCCTTCACTAGACCGGGGATAAGGCTAGACCTCGTCCCGTTTCTAGTATCGTGCCGTTATGCCGCCGAAATTTTCTAAAATGAGTTAGAAAAATAAAAATATCATTTTTTATTTTTTAAATGAACTGAATAAAAATTCATGTGTTAAAATAAAATATTTTATCGTTAAAAATATAATTTTTTTTGCGTGAATGTGAATAAATAAATATTCATAAACAAATCGACCGATTTGTTTATATATACTGATTTGACTGATATTGATTGGGTCAATAAATTTTACACATCGCCCAACTGCACAAATAAAATATGCGTTTGATTGTTTGAAACCCCACACGGGTGTTAGGATGAAATATGAAGTTCACTCATCCTGATTGATTAAATATGTCGATCGATTGATTGACAGGCTGTTATAAGCGTTAGATATCTATAGTTGATGCTTATGCAGTGTAGTGCACTTTGGTTGATGGTTGATTATTTTTCAATGCTATTATATACATGTGTTGTATGAAAATCCATATAATTAATTTTATATGGTGATTGATTGGGCCTCATCCCAATTTAGAAGATAAAGAATATTATAAAGTAAATGTTCATGTGTTGACTGTACTCATCCGTTGAGATTAGTCATGTGTTGAACGTAATATTTTAACAATGAAATTTATATCTTTATTAATATAAAGTAAAGGTTCATGTGTTGACTGTACTCATCCGTTGAGATTAGTCATGTGTTGAACGAAGTATTTTAACAATAAAATTTACATCTTTATCCATATAAATTAAAGGTTCATGTGTTGACTGTACTCATCCGTTGAGATTAGTCATGTGTTGAATGAAGTATTTTAATAATAAAATTTACATCTTTATCAATATAAAATAAAGGTTCATGTGTTGATAGTACTCATCCGTTGAGATTAGTCATGTGTTGAACGAAATATTTGAAAACGAAATATTTGAAATAGAAATATTTGAAAACGAAATATTTGAAATAGAAATATTTGAAAACGAAATATTTAAAATAGAGATATTTGAAAATGAAATATATGAAGCCGTGTTGATTAGATTGATGCCATTTTGACGTGAACGATATTTATATCGATTTTATTCATTTTAAAATGAATATTGAAAAGTGATTTCGAAATCGAATATTTTGAAATGAAATTTGAATTGAATAGAATAGAAAATCAATTGAATTTGAATAGAATAGAAAATCAATTAAATTTGAATAGAATAGAAAACCAATTGAATTTGAATAGGATAGATAACGAATTTGATTTGAATTGGATTTGAATTGAATAAATAATGAATTGAATTCGAATTGAATAAATAATGAATTGAATTCGAATTGAATAAATAATGAATTCGAATTGAATTGCATAGATGACGAATTCGAATTGATTTGAATAGAAAACGAATTTGATTTCAATTGCATAGATAACGAATTCGAATTGATTTGAATAGAAAACGAATTTGATTTCAATTGCATATATAACGAATTTGATTTGAATAGAAAACGAATTTAATTTCAATTGCATATATAACGAATTTGATTTGAATAGAAAACGAATTTGATTTCAATTGCATATATAACGAATTTGATTTGAATTGGATTTGAATTGAATAAATAATGAATTGAATTCGAATTGAATAAATAATGAATTGAATTCGAATTGAATAAATAACGAATTCGAATTGAATTGCATAGATAACGAATTCGAATTGATTTGAATAGAAAACGAATTTGATTTCAATTGCATAAATAACGAATTCGAATTGATTTGAATAGAAAACGAATTTGATTTCAATTGCATATATAACGAATTTGATTTGAATAGAAAACGAATTTGATTCCAATTGCATATATAACGAATTTGATTTGAATAGAAAACGAATTTGATTTCAATTGCATATATAACGAATTTGATTTGAATAGAAAACGAATTTGATTTCAATTGAATATATAACGAATTTGAATCAAATAGAAAACCAATTTGAATTGAATCGAATAAAAAACCACTTTGAATTGAATCGAATTGAAAACGAATTCGAATTGAATTAAAACGAAGTGAAATGAATTCAAATCGAATTGAAACTAGAATTGAATAGAAATGAATTTTAAAACGAATTTATAAGGAAAGATTCAATTTTGATTTGAATTGAGATGGAGGTTGAAATTGTTTTTGAAACGAATTCAAAACTATTTATAAAATTTGTTTTGAATGGTAATCGACGAAATATATATTATATATATAATATAATGGCCTGAATAGAACGCGCTGCGCCGCGGCAGTTCGTGAATTTCGACCATTTATTTCAAACGGACATTACGGGAGATCCGACCGTCGGATTCTCCTAAAACCAGAACCGTTGAGTTCGTTTCGAAAAAAGATTTCTAAGAATATTAGGAATTTGAAATCTAACGGTTGGATTTGGAGATACGTCCAAATCAAATTCGAAAAAGGACGCTGTAAGTGCAGTTCGATGGCCGTTGATGGAAATCGACTGTACGGGCCTTGATAAAATTATTAAAAATATCAATAATTTGTGTAAAATCATAAGAAATGATTTGAGAAATATTGGGGTGAAAAACTCCATATTTGAAAAGATAAAAATGGATTTTTATCGAAATGAACTAGTTTGGAACTAAATTTAAAACCCAATTATTTTTAAATAAATAAATTAGATTTAAAAAGGGGTTTTAAATAATCGGAATTTCTAATATATTTGATTGGATTTGAAATGGGTTTATCATGAACGGTGTTTTAAATAACACTAGTTCTTTAACCCGATAATAAATAGAATGTGATTTGGGTTTGTCGTGAACTGTGTTTTAAATAACACTAGTTCTTTAACCCAGTAAAAGGAGTTTAAACGAATCTGCAATTAGATTGAAATGTGAATCTATAATCTAAATTATCAAATTTAGAAAGTGAGCGAGAATGGAGTATCACCAGTTTTGCTCCAAAGCGATAGTTAAATCTTTAATTAGATTTGAACGTGAAATGGTAATTAATTTTACCGATAACACCGTGGGGTTAGATATGGAGTATTACCAGTTTTGCTTCATGGGATGAATAGGTTGGGATTGGGAAATTAAATAAATAATTACTTCGGTGTGGTTCGCTAATCCCGACTAGTTTGAAACGACATCCAAAGGAAGATTAAAGGAAAAATTTTAAAGAATTTATCTTGGATAAAATTAATGGGAACTTTTCCCTGAGAATGTGAATTGGAATGAGGCGTATGTTGTGTTTGTGTAACATTCGTTTTAATATACGCGGGTTGTTCGGAAAGGCCGGGTTTATACCCATTCTGAATAACCGATTCGACGATATGTCAAAGATGAAGACGGTGGTTGAAGACCGGAAGTCTTAACATCGTTTGGGTGATTACTGACGATCTTGATTGGGCTGTACACACAAGATGAGGGAATCAGTTAGTGGTCGTCCAGACATACTTGGAGATCGATGGATATGCGAGGAAAGAGCCTCCGGTTTCGTTCAGACCCAGAACGAACTTGTAAATGGATTGTGTGTCTGACATTGGATTTTATTCTGTGTTGATTGATTTCTGTTAAATATATATCTGTTTGGCGGCGGAGAATTTATTCTCTTGCTTAACGCCCTTCTCTGAGACGTACGAGCTCAGAGGTTGTATATCGATGGACATCAGTCGCATGGCATGAATTGCCTGTGTGGCACGCTAAGATGCAAAGATCAAGGCTTCTGTTGAAAAGCAAAGTCTTGTGGTCGATGATCAAAGCACGCCTACGTGGCAGCTTTGTGTATAACGTGAATTCGCGAGCCTCACACCTCGGTATGAGTTAAAAACGGGATACGGACCGCTGGGAGAGCACGACGTTTCTATCTAGCTATGGTGGTGTCAGTGACTTACCAGCCCTGACATTTATATACTTTTCACCTTTGTAGTTGTTGGAATGAGGCGCCTCGATTATAGGTCTGTAAGGACCGGGAAACGTGTGTTCAGGCATAACCAATCCTCTAACGTAAGTGAGGACCGGCCCAGCCAATTCCAGGATTTCCCAGAGTGTGTAGTCATGAGACATTTGCTAGAGTGTCTCGAACGCGGAGAGGAGTTGCCCCTTGCCTCGACTCATGATGGAATCCAATTCCAATACGTGATATTGCGATTTTAATTGTAGAACTAGTATGGCGACATAGTAGATGGTAGCTATGCTGCCTATGATTGATATTTATGATTGAAATTGTTTTGACACTATACACTTATTATAGTATCAAATGATTTGTTTTAAACGTACCAAGCATGTTTGGCTATTGTAAGGGAAAACCCTATCCTCCGGCTTGCGTTGCATTGTGTGATGGGACCTGGGTCTTATAATAGCTTCATTTTTCGAAAAGCATTGCGTTGTTTATTCTATGCACTGGTATTCTTGGGAGGAAACCCGTTCCGTGTCATACGGCGTGGTCCCTTGAATTACCCTCTTTTAAAGTAAAGTTTTAAATAACTGTTTTAGTTCTCACACCAGTCACATGACTGACCTGGAGTTTATTGTTTTAACCTAAACTCTGGGTGCCCTTATTTTCGACACGGGCAGCTAGTAGTTTTGGTTTTGCAGATTTATATTCACAGGATCCTGGTTTACAGCTGGAATGATATCCGGAAAGCTCTGTATCCGTATATCACCTTCAGTTGTGCTTTGTATTATTTTCCGCTGCTATGTAATTTATTGTAATCTCTGATATTTGTCGAATGTAATTTATTCATTTATACTCTGTATATTCTTTTATCTGATGAAATTGTTGTAATAACAATGAAATGTTCTTCTGTTTGTGTTCTAATTTGTCCTGTTCTCAAACGATCAGGGGTTTCGAACGGTCTAGATCGGTTTAACGACTGATTCAGATCTAGCGAAATTCCCGGCCGTCACATTTGGTATCGGAGCTTTGGTTTACAGAGCTCGAGAACACGGCACATTAGAACCCTACGAAGAATTCATCAGATATTGGATTAGTAATATCCAATTAGAATGACTCGTTAGAGATAGGATCAGTAGTATCCTAGAACGAGTGTGAAGAGTATATTTTTCAAATGAAAACAATTTTGTTTTGAAAATTTAAACCATTTTAAACGTATTTGATTATTTATTTATTTTGAATTTGGACAATCTAGTATATAAAGGTTTTGCATATACGCATCATGAACGTATATTCGAAGTTTTAATATATTAGATAGATATAGAGTCACACTCTAGTCGCCCGGACATGGTCCTGATGATGAGGTATACCATCACTAGTATTTATTTTCGTGTGACGAAGGTGTGATATCTATATATTTCCATTAGACTGGTGTGAGAACCAAAACTTATATAGATAGATTTATTTGTTGTGAATTGGCATCAAAACATGATTTACTGTATATATATATATATATATATATATATATATATCAAATTTATGAATTTGAAACGTTAATCCACTAATTGATTGATGTTTGTGTTGTTTGTTTATTTGTTTGATAATTTTGAACCATTATGCCTAATTGAATCAAATAATGAATTGTATTGAAAATTGGTCGCATTTGCTTGCATATACACATACTTACATTGAACAGGTCATAGCAAGAAGGCTAGAGCCGAAGAATAAAATTTGTTTGCCCGACAAATAGGTACATGTTTAATATAATTTACTGTTTTGTTTGGGTGATGATGATTTTATGAGCCTATTAACTAGCCGCTTGGCTTTTTCTTTTTCTTTTTGAGATCAGAAGGCCTATATGGCAATTTCGGGATTTTCCCGTGGCTCCCGGTGCAGGGGAGGTTATGGCGAAATTTTTCGAAAATTTAGGGTGTTAGCCAAATTTTTGAAAATTTGAAAATTCTCAGAAACTGAAAAGTTGGAGAATGCAAGCCAGATCGAACGTAGAGTTGATTAATCAAACCACTTTCGACTTTGTTCCTTTTCTGGGATGAAAAGTTTTAAGTGGGGGAGATTGTAATAACTCGGAAATTCTAATCCAGTTTAAAATTTTTATTTTGGCAATTTTAGCGAATTTTGAATATTTAAAATAGATTATTTTAAATAAAATCAACGAGAAATTTATTTTGAATATATTTAGAACGTATATATTTATATACGCCGTCGTTAGAATATAAATATTTATATATAATTATAAATAGAATTGAAAATGGCGCGGTAGTTCGATAATTCGATTTCAAACTTCAATTGAATGTACCGGATGCAAAACAATCCGGATTTTAGTGAAACCAAAAATAATAGGATCTAATTGATAATATCTTTCCAACGAATCCGAAAAATCAAAATTTCATAGTGGAAATCAAAAGATATGCCCAGTTGAAAATTCTAAATAGTCGCTACGGAATTCAGGCCCTTAAAAATGGGAATTTTGCAAACGACCTCGGATTTCGACGAAACCAATTTTTTTGGATCTGTGATGTCAAATTATTGCTAGATTCCAAATTTCATAATTTTTCGAATCAATATGTGAGCGTGGCAAAGGAAAACGCGTTTGACCAGTTTCAGTTGATTTTAATCGACTGGAAAATGGACATTTTTCCAACGGTCTCAGAATTCGACGAAATTAGTTTTGTTAGGACCGTATCGTCAATACGAAGCTAGAAAATATTTTACTGTAATTTTTCGAGGTAGTATGTGACCCCAGTAAATTGAAATGCGCGTTCAAATTCAATATATAGAGTTATATGTTGATTTTGACGAAAACTGATCGTAACAACCGAATCAGCCTGCGATACATATCCCATTGTGTTCGGAATGGGGGTAAAACGCTATGGACGATAGGCGGTGGGCCTCGTTTAGAGGTCATGTGTAAAAGTCAACTTTTTGCAAAATTAAATGATGTAATTATAATAGGCCCAAGCCCTTATCTCCCTCCTCTCTCTCTTCTGAATTCAGATCGATCGAAATAATATATATATATATATATATATATATATATAAAGAACAGAACAACCACCGACGCTAGGGCCAGTCGCCCCCTCGCCACGACTGCCGGACACTGGCGCTCCGCCCCCTCTTCTCCTTCCCCGCTTCAGCCTCGTCCGCCCCCTCCATCGACCTGCTTCTCCCTTTCCTCTCCGACCAGTCGATCCCCAAATCGACGAGACGCCGCCGCCAATCACCCACATTCGCTCCGTTGCTGTCGAACCCCACTGGCCACCACGCTTCAGGCGCAGCCACCCCTCCTCTTTCCTCCCCAACGACGCCCCTCCGATCTGTCCTCCCTCTCCCCCGTACTCCTTCAATCGCGACGCCAACGAAGACCCAGAATCGATGAAAACTCTGACGCAATGCAGCCTCCGCCTCTTCACCAAACAGCGAACGTTAATCCCCCCCCCCTCCTCGATAAAGGTATGTTTTCTTGTTTATTTAATTTATTTAATTAGAATACAGTGGTCTGAAATCAGTTTCTACCTTATTCTATATATTAACATTGAAAAGAAAAATCAGGAATTATTATATATGAATATGGAAGTAAAGATTGGATCTTTATGGTGAAAAGATCAGATTTTTTTTCTTCATATGAAAGTATAGAGATGTATGTATTTAAAAGACTAGATTTTTAACAAAGTCCATATTTTTATTAGAGAAAAGTTGAGATTTTTATATGTAGAAAGTTTTGATTTTTTTTATGTAAAAAGATTCGATTTTTAGTATGACAAGTTCTGATTTTTGTTTAAGCAAGGTTCCGATTTTGAGTTTGAAAAGGAAAAGACTAGATTAAATTTTTATTTATATGAGAATATAAAAAATTCGATTTTTATATGTGTAGCAAAATAAAGATGTGATTTTTATAATGATATATTTGAAAAGGCGAAATCTTTATATGAAGAATAGCGGGATAAAAATAGAATTTTTATCTATATAACATCGTTATAAAAATAGAATTTTTATCTATTTAATAGCAAAGTAAAAATTCGATTTTTATATATTGAATAGCAAAGTAAAAATTCGATTTTTATATATTGAATAGCATAGTAAAAATTCGATTTTTATATATTGAATAGCGAAGTAAAAATTCGATTCTTATCTATTGAATAGCGAAGTAAAAATTCGATTTTTACATATGTAGAGAATACGGGCAACGAAGATGACAAAAAGGCGAGAACGACGAAGATTTCTATAAAAGAAGTGCCGCGAAGTTGGATAGCTATCGGTGAGAATTTCTCACTCTTTAATTTCTTATCTAGTTATATATATATATATATATATATATATATATATATATATATATATACTAGGATGCAGACGGTGCTTAGTAGCACCCGACACAATCGTCCACAGACCATGGACTTGTTTGTTTGGTTGCATAGATTAGTTAGATGATTTGATTTGAATTTGGCTGTTTGGTGATTTTGATTGATGTGTGAATGGCGTGGGCCTTCACTAGACCGGGGATAAGGCTAGGCCTCGTCCCGTTTCTAGTATCGTGCCGTTATGCCGCCGAAATTTTCTAAAATGAGTTAGAAAAATAAAAATATCATTTTTTTAAATGAACTGAATAAAAATTCATGTGTTAAAATAAAATATTTTATCGTTAAAAATATAATTTTTTTTGCGTGAATGTGAATAAATAAATATTCATAAACAAATCGACCGATTTGTTTATATATACTGATTTGACTGATATTGATTGGGTCGATAAATTTTACACATCGCCCAACTGCACAAATAAAATATGCGTTTGATTGTTTGAAACCCCACACGGGTGTTGGGATGAAATATGAAGTTCACTCATCCTGATTGATTAAATATGTCGATCGATTGATTGACAGGCTGTTATAAGCGTTAGATATCTATAGTTGATGCTTATGCAGTGTAGTGCACTTTGGTTGATGGTTGATTATTTTTCAAAGCTATTATATACATGTGTTGTATGAAAATCCATATAATTAATTTTATATGGTGATTGATTGGGCCTCATCCCAATTTAGAAGATAAAGAATATTATAAAGTAAATGTTCATGTGTTGATTGTACTCATCCGTTGAGATTAGTCATGTGTTGAATGTAATATTTTAACAATAAAATTTATATCTTTATTAATATAAAGTAAAGGTTCATGTGTTGACTGTACTCATCCGTTGAGATTAGTCATGTGTTGAACGAAGTATTTTAACAATAAAATTTACATCTTTATCAATATAAAATAAAGGTTCATGTGTTGACTGTACTCATCCGTTGAGATTAGTCATGTGTTGAATGAAGTATTTTAATAATAAAATTTACATCTTTATCAATATAAAATAAAGGTTCATGTGTTGACAGTACTCATCCGTTGAGATTAGTCATGTGTTGAACGAAATATTTGAAAACGAAATATTTGAAATAGAAATATTTGAAAACGAAATATTTGAAAACGAAATATTTAAAATAGAAATATTTGAAAACGAAATGTATGAAGCCGTGTTGATTAGATTGACGCCATTTTGATGTGAACGATATTTATATCGATTTTATTCATTTTAAAATGAATATTGAAAAGTGATTTTGAAATCGAATATTTTGAAATGAAATTTGAATTGAATAGAATAGAAAATCAATTGAATTTGAATAGAATAGAAAATCAATTAAATTTGAATAGAATAGAAAACCAATTGAATTTGAATAGGATAGAAAACGAATTTGATTTGAATTGAATTTGAATTGAATAAATAATGAATTGAATTCGAATTGAATAAATAATGAATTGAATTCGAATTGAATAAATAACGAATTCGAATTGAATTGCATAGATAACGAATTCGAATTGATTTGAATAGAAAACGAATTTGATTTCAATTGCATAGATAACGAATCGAATTGATTTGAATAGAAAACGAATTTGATTTCAATTGCATATATAACGAATTTGATTTGAATAGAAAATGAATTTGATTTCAATTGCATATATAACGAATTTGATTTGAATAGAAAACAAATTTGATTTCAATTGCATATATAACGAATTTGATTTGAATTGGATTTGAATTGAATAAATAATGAATTGAATTCGAATTGAATTCGAATTGAATAAATAAAGATTTCGAATTGAATTGCATAGATTACGAATTCGAATTGATTTGAATAGAAAACGAATTTGATTTCAATTGCATAGATAACGAATTCGAATTGATTTGAATAGAAAACGAATTTGATTTCAATTGCATATATAACGAATTTGATTTGAATAGAAAACGAATTTGATTTCAATTGCATATATAATGAATTTGATTTGAATAGAAAACGAATTTGATTTCAATTGCATATATAACGAATTTGATTTGAATAGAAAACGAATTTGATTTCAATTGCATATATAACGAATTTGATTTGAATAGAAAACGAATTTGATTTCAATTGAATATATAACGAATTTGAATCAAATAGAAAACCAATTTGAATTGAATAGAAAACCACTTTGAATTGAATCGAATTGAAAACGAATTCGAATTGAATTTAAAACGAAGTGAAATGAATTCAAATTGAATTGAAACTTGAATTGAATAGAAATGAATTTTAAAACGAATTTATAAGGAAAGATTCAATTTTGATTTGAATTGAGATGGAGGTTGAAATTGTTTTTGAAACGAATTCAAAACTATTTATAAAATTTGTTTTGAATGGTAATCGATGAAATATATATTATATATATTATATATATAATATAATGGCCTGAATAGAACGCGCCGCGCCGCGGCAGTTCGTGAATTTCGACCACTTATTTCAAACGGACATTACGGGAGATCCGACCGTCGGATTCTCCTAAAACTGGAACCGTTGGGTTCGTATCGAAAAAAGCTTTCTAACGAATATTAGGAATTTGAAATCTAACGGTTGGATTTGGACATACGTCCAAATCAAATTCGAAAAAGGTCGCTGTAAGTGCAGTTCGATGGCCGTTGATGGAAATCGACTGTACGGGCCTTGATAAAATTATTAAAAATATCAATAATTTGTGTAAAATCATAAGAAATGATTTGAGAAAAATTGGGGTGAAAAACTCCATATTTGAAAAGATAAAAATGGATTTTTATCGAAATGAACTAGTTTGGAACTAAATTTAAAACCCAATTATTTTTAAATAAATAAATTAGATTTAAAAAGGGGTTTTAAATAATCGGAATTTCTAATATATTTGATTGGATTTGAAATGGGTTTATCGTGAACGGTGTTTTAAATAACACTAGTTCTTTAACCCGATAAGAAATAGAATGTGATTTGGGTTTGTCGTGAAATGTGTTTTAAATAACACTAGTTCTTTAACCCAGTAAAAGGAGTTTAAACGAATCTGCAATTAGATTGAAATGTGAATCTATAATCTAAATTATCAAATTTAGAAAGTGAGCGAGAATGGAGTATCACCAGTTTTTCTCCAAAGCGATAGTTAAATCTTTAATTAGATTTGAACGTGAAATGGTAATTAATTTTACCGATAACACCGTGGGGTTAGATATGGAGTATTACCAGTTTTGCTTCATGGGATGAATAGGTTGGGATTGGGAAATAAAATAAATAATTACTTCGGTGTGGTTCGCTAATCCCGACTAGTTTGAAACGACATCCAAAGGAAGATTAAAGGATAAAATTTAAAGAATTTATCTTGGATAAAATTAATAGGAACTTTTCCCTGAGAATGTGAATTGGAATGAGGCGTATGTTGTGTTTGTGTAACATTCGTTTTAATATACGTGGGTTGTTCGGAAAGGCCGGGTTTATACCCATTCTGAATAACCAATTCGACGATATGTCAAAGATGAAGACGGTGGTTGAAGACCGGAAGTCTTCACATCGTTTGGGTGATTACTGATGATCTTGATTGGGCTGTACACCCAAGATGAGGGAATCAGTTAGTGGTCGTCCAGACGTACTTGGAGATCGATGGATATGCGAGGAAAGAGCCTCCGGTTTCGTTCAGACCCAGAACGAACTTGTAAATGGATTGTGTGTCTGACATTGGATTTTATTCTGTGTTGATTGATTTCTGTTAAATATATATCTGTTTGGCGGCGGAGAATTTATTCTCTTGCTTAATGCCCTTCTCTCAGACGTACGAGCTCAGAGGTTGTATATCGATGGACATCAGTCGCATGGCATGAATTGCCTGTGTGGCACGCTAAGATGCAAAGATCAAGGCTTCTGTTGAAAAGCAAAGTCTTGTGGTCGATGATCAAAGCACGCCTACGTGGCAGCTTTGTGTATAACGTGAATTCGCGAGCCTCACACCTCGGTATGAGTTAAAAAGGGATACAGACCGCTGGGAGAGCACGACGTTTCTTTCTAGCTATGGTGGTGTCAGTGACTTACCAGCCCTGACATTTATATACTTTTCACCTTTGTGGTTGTTGGAATGAGGCGCCTCGATTATAGGTCTGTAAGGACCGGGAAACGTGTGTTCAGTCATAACCAATCCTCTAACGTAAGTGAGGACCGGCCCAGCCGATTCCAGGATTGCCCAGAGTGTGTAGGCCTGAGACATTTGCTAGAGTGTCTCGAACGCGGAGAGGAGCTTGTGTAACACCCCGAAAATTCTATAACTGTGAAATTCATGAATTAAAGTATAATCAAATTCAAATCAAAGAACTAAGGGAAACGGGATACGCCATTGCGTTCGTCTCGGAAAAATACGCGAAATAGAGTCCGAGTTTTCAAAAAACGGAGTCCGTATGAAGAAGATATGGCCTTCGGAAGTTTTGAATTAAATTTAAAATTCAAACAGAATAAAATAATAATTTGAAATGGGGCCCAATGGGCCAGGCGGATAAAATACCCGCCTAGCCACCCAGGTCGACTGGGCTGTCGACCTGGGCTACCCATGTCGACAGGGCTGTCGACAGCCTTGTCGACAGGGGTGTCGACCTGGTCGAGCCCAGTCAACCTGGCTGGCCAGGTCTGTGTTTGGTCGAATTTATGTGGTCTGCTTTGTCATTAGGGCTAGGTGGCGGGTTTTTATTGGTCTCTCTTCCTAATGAATGGCTATGATCTAACCTAGCAACATCAAGGGTCCTAATCAATTCCTAACCTCTATATAAACAACCCTAGACTAAACCCTAATCTATTCATTCAAAATAAGATTATAGCCGCCATGTTGCTGAGGAACGACAAAGAGTAGCCGCCGACTAGAGAGAGAGTTAGGAAGAAAGTTCTAAGGCCTAAAGCAATTCAAGCAACCTAAAGCTAATCAATTCAACAAAGGAATTTGCGTCTTCAATCCCTAAACTAGAGAATTCATCAAACCATTGTAAGTAGAGTATTACTTTGGTATTAATAAACAACTGTGTTGATGTGTATGCTTGAATTGTGGCAATGGAAGTAATTCATATTTGTGCAAAATTATGTTATTCATTATAAAGAACTACATGCGGTAGTTCTATGCAAGTATACGTTTGGAATATTGCGCAAATTATGTAGTCTATGTTGAAGCTACATGTATGTAGTTGAGTGAAATTTATGCAAGTTTGGGCTTTGGTATTATGCCATCATGATGTATATTTTTGTGCATAAATCATTTTGCAAGTAATTGAGACAAGTTTGGTTGTTATAGTTCATATGAAACTACGTTGGAATTTTGACACTATAATCCATGTATTAAGTCATGCTTTTGCAAAACTTATGAATATGGCTAGGCTATGAATTATATTTGGCATAATTAAAATCTATGATTAAGTCTATCTTGTTTAAAAGAATTATATGATGACATATGTGAGATATGGCTAGGTTAGACTCAAAAATCCTCTTTTTGCAAGTTTAAAGCAAACACCATGATTAGGAATTTTTATGCATAAGTATGTTTATACCATCGTTATGTGATTAGACTTAAACCATGATTAAGTTGAACTATGCTTGTGTGTTAGTAACAAAGTATCCCCTTTGTAAACATGTAGGAACCTTATGAACATGACTTGTTTATATATATGCCATGAACAAATTTAACTTTACTTATGCCATGCTTATGTTTGACATTATGCTATGCCTATGCTAGGAATATTTATGACATGCTTATGTTTGACATTATGCCTAAATAAGAATATAGGTTCATGTTGTAGTTAAACCTATGCAAGTTTACATGCCTTGATTTATGTCACCTATGTTTTATGACCAAAATACATGTCACCACTATGCAAGTACACCAATTTCTATTATGTATTTTCCAACGTCATATGCAAGTTCATGCGCTCACTTTCCCCTCTTTGTGTATACGCCATAAGCCTCCCCTTTTCGCATGGCTAAATTGGGCTTTAAAAGGCTAAGCCCAATATATATAAACGGACGTGTAAAACGGGGGAAAATAACGTTGGGTTAAAGATTAATTAATGAATGAAAATATGAAATAGAAGGGCCCAAAGTCAAGTATGGGTTGGGCCCATGGTTGGTGTAACCTTTACACCATTAACATAATAATGGGCCGCAAATATTTACATATAAGAAATAAAGAAGAATGACAAAATATGTAAATGTAGAAAAGACGATGTGTTTAACCCGAGGTTGGATTGAGTTGTGATGTAAACCTGCCCGGAACCGCCCGGCTGTCCAGTAGTCACAACAATACCTATCCAATGTGGGAGGTTAAACATGGAGCCCAGCAAGGACCCGAGGTTAGACTGAGTTGTGGCGTAAGACTGCCCGGAACCAACCGGCAACAGGCAGCCACAACAATACCTGTCTAATATGAGAGGTCAGGGCCTTAATAAGACAATTAAGGCTGAGTCAGGATTGTTAGGATTAAGTGGACTAAAGACTTAATCAAAATGGAACATGCTAAACTAAGCGGACTGGTGGGGGTTAGGTTAGAAACACTTAACCAACTTAGCATGTTGGCTAGAGATAGAAAACCTAGTAACGGAGGGACCCTTTTCAGCAGTAACCCTAGAAGGTGTATCAGGATACCCTGAAACTAGGCAGGGTGGGGCACGATTACTGGGCTGATTGTAAGAGGTCAAATCGACGGCGGTGGTGTAGCAGTGTAGGTTCTAACGGTGTGCGGGCGTGCACGCACTCCGGCGCAGAAAAATAAAGCACTGGACACCAGTAGCATACCTTTGCACTCTAAGGTTGTGTCGGGTTGCCACTATGGGACTTGATACACCCCATGGTGGGACCAGCATAGGTAACTACAGACATCGGGGGCCGTAAGACACATGTAACTATGCGAGTAGGAGCCGATCATCGTAGAATGGATCACATCACCCTGATTTTGGGGTGCAAATTGGAAACTAGTTTATATGGGTTCAGAGATTAACATGGGGTACGATAGTATATTCGACCCTAGATAACTTAACCAAGTTTATAATGTTGCCCACTTCCTGTTTTACTTATCATACCCAGTTCTTTATTCATAGACAAAGTAGTACTAGACTTACTCAGGCTTTATGTCTGACTCTATTTTTCTTTCGTCTTCTTTCTTCCGTTCCCCCCCCCCCAAGGTCCTCAGGGAGGGAACACAGCAGCTTGACCTACCTCAACATCCAGCTTGAAGAAGAGAAATGTATTGCTTGGACTTTCCTGTTTTGAACTATGGCTTTGGACAATCCACTATGGGGCTTTGGCAGTTTGTCTATGTTTTATTTATGCTTCTTTAAAAATAATGTACTCAAGACAGATTATGAAGTGTTATGTTATGTTTTTGGAAAGGATGTTGTTGTAACACGTATTTGACTTTATGGAATAAAGTTTGTTGTTCTTCCGCTGTTTACAAATATGTGTTCTTATATCTGTCTTGTATATCTGTGACTTGTACTTATAAACCTCCACCAAAATTAGGGCA
>JASFAX010006445.1:0-31848 GCA_030737875.1 Allium sativum
CTTGGCTTATAATACCTAAGTTGCAATATTCGATCCTACTCCCACCATTAATGTCTCCTCCTTAGGAAGAGGTCATTTGGTTGGATCAGAATGAGCAAAAAGGTCTCACCGCTTTAAGGCTAAGAAATTTTGGCAAGATAACGGACTTGCACTGGTCCATTGCTCGAGATCTTAGAATAGGATTGTTGTTTGGGCTGCATCCGCCTTTGTTATACCTTGTTTGAATAGGTTTTTTCGAGGCAATCATCATTTCAAAGATGAAGATAAGCTATCTTTGATGTTTTTTCTGAGGAGCGTCTCGATGGGATTTTAGAGGAATTGGTGTTGTAAGCGGACTTGTATGGTCCTTTGTTGGACCGGATTTGGAGATTTTGCAGTAAATCTCTTTTTCTTGATGTCGGATTTTGTGTTTGGGAAACTATGTTCGAACTGTCCATGTAGACGTGTGACCCATTTTAGCACTTCGCCTTACAAATGGGAAGTCATGACTAGATTTGTCTCTTGATGTGGTAAGTTAACATTTTGCTTGATCGGTGGCGTAACCATCATTTAGTACCGCATCATATTTGATTCATCTTATTGTCTTTGTTTGTGCCTCATGGAGTTACTTTATGTAAATTCACCTATCCACTTTGTTTTTAGATAATATTAGGTGGGTTTCCATGAGAAGCAGTTTTGTGGTAGGTTTCTTTTCACATCATAAATTCTCTCTTAGAAAAAATTATGATGTGGGAACCTCTAATAACACTGACAGAATTGGTAATACAAGATTGAGCATTTTTCTACCATGATATGGTTAATTAAAGATCATAAATATCGGTTTAAGCTCAGCCGCAGAGTAAGACATCTCGTTATTTATAGTCTTTGTTTTGGGAGTTTTGGTGCTGTTTTGTTGTTATCTGTTTCCAGCATTGGGTTCTTGGTTGCGGTGATTCGTGCTTGTAACTGCTAGTGTTGTTAAAATCACACGACTTAGGTTAATGATATTTCTATGTTTGTAGATGTTTATGTCATTCACGCATACTTGTTTGAATGAAATCTCATTTTCCTATCTAAACTAACAACTGTTCTAGAGCTGGGAAGAATATAATCCTGTGTTTGATAAATTTTAGCAAAGCACCAGTTTTGCGTTGTTTTCATCATGGGTATGTAAATAAATAATCATCGTTCCTTGTCGAAGATAAAATTTATTTTGGTCTTTTTGTGTGTGATTTTAGTGTTCGTATTTTTGGCGTAACTGACTTCCTTTTTCGCCAACATGTGATTGAATCGTTTAAACTTCCGCAAAATACATTTTTGATGTTTTTGGAAAATGTTTCTTAAAAAAAACATTTTTATCATTTTCTTATTTTATAGGAAAATGAAACGGTTTTGAAAAGAAATTTTCAAAATAAACATGACAAATCTTTAAGCGGAAAATTATTTTTATGAAAGAATTGGATTCTTGATCGCACAAATAGCGTAAGGAAGATGTTTGGATGCTTTGTGTGCGCGTTTTAGCGCTGCACTAGGACCGACGATATGATAAAAACATTAACGGTAACAAGTAAAAGGTTGTTTTAGGTATGGAAACGATGTTTACATACCTTGTCAACGACACGCGAGCTATTAATTAACTTGTTTTACATTCTAGAGCTTGTTTCAAGCCTCCTTTACAGTCTATAGATGGAAATTTTAGAGTATTTTGGAAGCTGAGGTGAAAATTCCATTGTAGGGTGAGAAATGGAATATTGGTAAGCAGAGGAAATGTTGAAATTCTTCGCTTTGATTTTTTTTTCGGTTCAAAAGAAATTGAATAGGAAATGATTAGATTGCATGACGCTTTGGATGGTGGGGTTAGGATGCAATCACACTTTTATTTGTAATTGTGTGAAGGAAATGGTTGAAGTAGGGTTTTCAAATTTTGCATTCATATAGAACTACCACTATATTTTGCATCATGTTTTTGAAAGTGTTTTAAAAATCTCAATGCATACATATAGAGGGCCCGATTTAGAATCATTTTGCATGCATTTTTGTAACGACCCGCAAATTCGAACCCTTTGAGTCGACTAAATACAATACAAGTCCGGCCCAAATTGCACAAAAATACGAATCATTAATAGAAAGAAGTTAGAGGATGAGAAATAGAAAAGATAGAAAATTAGAATAGAAGAATTAGGAGAGAAGAAAGAGCTAAATAACATCGGATCTCACAATCACAGCGGAATAAAATATAAAATAGATATAAGCTTTGGAAAATACAAAACTGTATCTGAACTTACATACAACATCAGAGTACATCATATATACATCACAACAGAAATAAACCCTATATAACTAATGCTGAAACTCCTGCTCCAAGCTCCTTCTAGATTATCTGAAAAATCCTTAACTACTTGACTGCCTGTACAAGTTTGGGCACCCAAGAGTTTAGGGAGAACAAAGAAAAATAAACTCTAGGTCAGTCATGGGACTGGTGTGAGTAAATGATTTTAAACAGCTTGCTTAACTTGGAAATTTTCTTTAAGAAAGAAAAGATAATCGTAAGACCGATCCAGACATAAAAACAGATGGTTTTTACTTTACGATAACCCAAAATATTTTGAAATCATAATTATTCTGATATTATAATAATGTCTAGGGTTTTCACAAATAAATTAGAATCTAGTGGAACGCTTGAATCTCACGCTCCACATATATAGTATACAAATAAAACCGCTTGGCTTTTAGGGATAACTGATTTCCAACTATGATAAGGTATGGAACCACCTTCCGATAGTGTATCTCTAGAGAGGAATACACTGGGTTCAACAAGAACGTCTTGCAACCCGGCCACACATGACCGACCACGCATTTCTCTTGAGTGTATCGAATATATTATCACCTTACAGTTGCTAGCAACATAACCGTTCCCGGGAGATACAGAAGCGAAAGAAGTAACAAAATAAATATTCTCTAGATGGTGACAATACACCCTAATGGGAGTGACCCACATAGTCATGCTGCCTGCCCGATTTTTGTCATTTCCCAATTGTGAGGCTTGAGATCAAAACATACCTTTAGATATATCACGTCTTCATTTACTTTGAAAGTCACATCGTCCGACCCGTCAAATCACAAATTGATTTCCCCAAAACAACGGGTATAAAGCTAGGAGAAGCGAATTCCTCCGCCACCAAACATAGTTTTGAAGAGATCAACTTACGCGGTCTGTTAAGTGTACTCTGTCAGACATTCGTCTATACAAGTTGTCCTGGGTCTGGACAAATCGAAGGCACTATCCTGTAAATAGAACAGTCCTTGAATAACATTGTCTTCAATGGTCTTCATCTTAACTTCAGTTTAATCAACGCCTAGGTCGATACAAAGTGGTATTTGGATTTCATTTAGAAAACCAATACCGGTCTATTTGAATCGATGAACGTTTATATATTTTAGGTCCTAGTGATACTTAAAGTAATAAGATCAATATATTTCGTATGTGTTTCTATATCCTAGTTGATTATCATCATAACTTATCTATAGAAGTTATTTAACATATACAAATTCTAGTATTTTTACAGTAGTTGGGTATTATCAAAATAAGACATTCAAATGATAAAATTTAAATTAACAAGTTAATTTGGTCATGACACGGCATTTCAATCAATCAACAGATCAATTATCACAACGAATCTAGTCTAACACCATTCAATAATTCAAATAAACATTTTTCCTAAGTTTGTTGATCTTGGAGAATAATCATTCCCAAGTCATATCCTTATTTTAATTCCATTTAAGAATCCCATTCATTTTCTGAACTTCAGAATAATCTTATCGGTATTGGTCTTATTAAATTCTTTTACCAATATCCCTCATAACCATTCTCATTTGCAAACCACTTGCTTCTAAAGTTATTCACTTTGGATTGTGAATATTATTCCTTCAGGACTTGTTTTATCCCATCCACTCGATTTCATTAATAAATACTACACCAGAGTAAAATTCTGTTTATCTAGTTCCTATTCACGTGAATTTCCCCTATTTAATTTAATCACCGTTAATTTAATTTTTAAATCATTTCTTGATTTAAAATAAAATTATCAATATAAGCCGATTACAAGTTAAAATAATATTTTTAGATAGTTCATCTCGAAACATTTGAGTTCACCAAAACACAATATTTGTTGATGATCTGCTATTTTTCAATGACCACAACATATTTTTTAATATAGTTTAACAAATGCGACTTAAATACATTTATTAGGATTCTTTAAATAAGTGGATCTGTATTTACTTATATTAATTTATTCGGAAAGAAATAGATCTATTCTATTTATTTATTAAAACAATTTAATTATATTCAAATGGAGTACACTCCGTTCACACCGATCATTGTTTGATCATCTACCCTTTTATTCCGGATTTCAGTCTCCATACTAATAGCAGTCCTTTTATTTATTTTACGATATATATTTATATATCTTTAATATTAGACTTGTATTCAAAAGGATTATTTTATTTCCTACAAATTCTATGCCCTTTTGTTTCAATAAGTTGAAATTAGTGGAACTACTTATAAAGCCAAAACCAAAACATTTCATCACGTTGGCCGATATGTAAATACTGTCATGTATGAAGATGCCGACTTTTTATCCGCTACTATACAAGAGGCCTAACGTGATATTTTGACTAATAAGGATATACTGTACTTTAGTTCTCGTGTATTTTTGCTCTAGTAAAGATGCTAACCGCTATTTTCAACATTTCTGATATTAATGTAGAATTATTTTAATTAATGGTAAACTTAGCGGATTATAGTAAATATATTCAACTTTATGTTAAAAGCTAATTTGTAATTTTGTTATTAGGCAACAATTAATTGCATTTACAAATTTGTCTTGGTATTAATGTAAGGAATAATTTAAGAATAAATAATTCATATATATGACATATTAGAGAATTTTGGATAAAGTATTGTCAGGAATACTCCAGAAAATGTGTTTTATTATATAAGACAGTTGTATCTCTCTTATTGATGGAATGAAAAAAAAGTAATAAATCAAATTCAATCTTTTATCTATCTCTCCACATATTACTCTACTGTGCCTAACAAATTTGGTATCAGAGCCTTGTCAACTTCATTAATCAGTCACTCAAAAACAATGGCAGCAATCCCAACAATGTTCAAGTACTCTCCAAGTGAAGTGCCGATATTCGAAGGCGAGCATTATGACTATTGGAGCAGTGAGATGATGGACTTCTTCATCTCTCATGATTTATGGGATGTCATCGAAAAAGATTATCCGGAGCCACCTGAAGATGTAGATTCTACAAGATGGACGGCTGCACAAGAGAAGTTGTACAAAGAAAATCAAAAGAAAGATGCCACTGCACTTCGGTATATCAAACAAGGAGTGAATAAATCTATCTATCCAAGAATTTTCAATAAAAGAAAAGCAAAGGATGCATGGGAAGTTTTGCAAAAAGAATTTCGAGGCAATGACAAAGTTATCTCCATTAAACTTCAATCTTTATGGAGAGATTTTGACAACCTGCAAATGAAGGAATCTGAAAATATCAGAGATTTCTTCTCCAGAGTCTCTGAAATTGTAAATCAAATTCAATGCCTTGGAGATAGCATTCAAGAAAAGAAGGTGGTAGAGAAGATATTGAGATGCCTTCCTCCAAAGTTCGATCATTGCGTCGCTGCAATAGAGGAATCAAAGGACCTTGGCAAGATGTCAACACATGAGCTAATGAGTTCACTTCAAGCTCATGAACAAAGAATTAATAAAACATCAGCAAATTCACTGGAGCAAGCATTTCAATCCAATCTCAGTTTTTCAGAAAAGAAACGAAGTTATTACAACTCAAATAAGGGCGTATTTCACACGCAAAATCAAAATCAAAGAAAGGGAAACGAAAGAAATTATCAAGGCAAAGAAGAAAAAAGACGAGAACAAAAAAAATGCAAGCAAATTCTGCCACTTATTGCATTATTTGCAATAAATCTAATCATAATTCTAAAAATTGTCGCTTCAAATGCACGAGATGTCGAATTCCTAATCATTACCAAAGAGATTATTGGTATCAAAATAAAAAAGAGAAGGACAAAGCAAATTTTACAAGTGAAGAAAATGAAGAGAAGGTTTTCTACTCTTGTTTATCCGCTGAAAATGAATCACAAGATGCTTGGTATATTGATAGTGGTTGTAGCAATTACATGACCGGCAACAAAGACATTTTTGTAGAACTTGATGCAAGTTTTTCATCAGAGGTAAAGCTTGGAGATGGAAAAGCGCAAAAAGTTGAAGGAAAAGGGACCAATGCAGTCCACACTAAAAAAAGGTAAGAAATTTATTCATGATGTGCTTTACGTGCCAAATTTAGCTAAAAATCTCTTAAGTGTTGGACAACTTGTTCAAAAAGGTTATAAGGTGAATTTTGATGATAATTCTTGCAAGATCATTGATAAAAAAAGTAATTTAACAATGGCAAATATTGACATGGCTCCAAATAAAATTTTCCGCCTACTTATGTCACTAAATGAGAATTGTGCATTCAAATCTGAAAATTCTAATGTGTCTCATTTATGGCATTTGAGATATGGCCACTTAAGCAACAAGGGGTTGCATTTGCTGAAATCAAAGAATATGGTCATTGGTCTTCCTATCATCATGAAGGAAAATAAGGTGTGTGAAGGTTGTATTTTTGGCAAAATGCATAGATTTCCTTTTTCGAAAACTTCATGGCGAGCAAAAGCTCCTTTGGAGTTGATACATGCTGATATTTTTGGTCCTACAAGGACTCTTTCACTAAATAACAAGAGATATTTCATTCTTTTTTTTGATGATTACACTCGTATGATGTGGATTTATTTTTTAAGTGAAAAATCAGAAGCTTTCTCAAGTTTCCTATGGTTTAAAGCTCTTGTAGAACGCCAAAGCGGACACTTAATAAAAACTCTTCGAACTGATCGTGGAGGAGAGTTTATTTACAGCGAGTTCATGAATCATTGCAAGAAAGAAGGGATTGCAAGGCAGCTTACTGTGCGATATACACCGCAGCAAAACGGCGTCGCAGAAAGAAAAAATCGAACAATTGTTGAAATGGCTCGAAGTATGCTGGAAGGAAAATCCATGCCAAAGAAGTTATGGGCTGAAGCTGTCAACACGGCTATCTATATATTGAATCGTTCGCCAACCAAAGCTGTTAGAAATATGACACCGTTTGAAGCCTGGCATAAAAGAAAGCCCCAAGTAGGTCATATGAAAGTATTTGGAAGTGTAGCGTATGCATTGAACCAGAGCCCAAACAAAGATAAATTTGAGAAGAAAGGAGAGAAATGCGTCTTTGTTAGTTACAGCGAAGAGTTGAAGGGATATCGGCTATTAAATCCCAAAAATGATCAACTCATTATCTCAAGAGATGTTGTCTTTGATGAAATGGCAGCATGGCAGTGGGATCATGATGGCTACCAAAAATCAAATTCTATGAAGCCTAAAAAATCTCAAAATAATGGCTCACAACCTGACGGTTCTCAGCAAAGTATCCATGTAGATAATGCTCCTTGTTACGGCTCAAATGATGAAAATGAATATGAAGACTTGGACTCTCCTATTCGAAAGGTGCGTTCTTTGCAAGATATTTATGACTCATGCAATGTTGTTCTTTTTTCTTGTGAACCGCAGTTGTTTGAAAAGGCAAGCAAAGAAGATGTGTGGATTAAAGCAATAAAAGAAGAAATAACAGCCATTGAGAAAAATAAAACGTGGCAGTTAGTTGACTTGCCAAAAGATAAAGAAGTCATTGGCATGAAATGGGTTTACAAGACAAAATATGGCGAAGATGGTTCTATAACAAGGCACAAAGCACGGCTGGTTGCAAAGGGATATTCGCAACAGCCCGGAATTGACTAGAAGTGTGAGAAGTTCAAGCAGCAATTAAAAATTACAAATTAAGGAGGAGTGTTAAAAGTTAATTTGTAATTTTGTTATTAGGCAACAATTAATTGCATTTACAAATTTGTCTTGGTATTAATGTAAGGAATAATTTAAGAACAAATAATTCCTATATATGATATATTAGAGAATTCTGGATAAAGTATTGTCAGGAATACTCCAGAAAATGTATTTCATTATATAAGACAGTTGTATCTCTCTTATTGATGGAATGAAAAAAAAAGTAATAAATCAAATTCAATCTTTTATCTATCTCTACACATATTACTCTGCTGTGCCTAACACTTTACACGGTTATTTTAGAAATTCGGAAACGAATACTAAGTATACTAATTCTACAATAGTTCAATACAATTTTGTTAATTTTTGAAGTTAAAAAATTCCACTGAATAATGACGGAGCTCCTTTTTCTCTCTTGTTCCGTACCGTTTCCAATTAACAACGCATTTTTTTTCTTTTCCCTAATCTGCTTCTTGCTTCCGCCAATCACCCCTTGTGTGCCCATACACTTCCCTTTTTAATTACTTCTTTTCCTGCTCATCACTTAATACTGGAATAAGTTTGAATATTGCATATGTATCAACATTACAAGAGGAGTATACCATTACACCCTTTAACAAAACAAAACGAGTGACTTTAATTCCTTCCTGAGGATGAGAATTAGCATGTAAATTATATTCTACAACTCACTTGATGCTTAACAAAAATGCTCAGTATTCCTCTTCCATCATTATATGCCAATTTACAGCAAGTTCATACCAGTAATATCTGGTATACCAGCATTATAAGCTGATCATGGTACTAGATGCAAGTATTTCCTTCTCTATTCTTCTACCTGTTTTTCTCACTTCCTTTTCACCATTGCTATTGTTCGTTTGCCACTCACCTCACAGCCCGCTGCCTGTTTGTCATGATCGCTATGAACGCTAACCGACACAGAAACCAAACCAGTCGTCATTTGACGTCTACACATTCGGCGCAACCGGTATGGCATTCTTCAGACGTTCTATGTCCTATTTCTACTATAAGATTCTTTTTACTTCTCATTCCCCGCGCACACTTGTGCACGCTGTGCGCCTGCACAGCTTTTCTGATGACCATACGACCGTCGAGCCACCATCCATCCATCATGTTTCCACCCAAGTCAGCATTTATTGGTCAGTGCCTCCACCTTCCTTTCTACTGACCTCCACATGACTTGCTCCTCATGTGTACAAGCGCCACATTTCCATGCACACGGTTGCACAGTGCAAAGATTTGAAAATATATTACAAGGATGAAGTTGCTAAGAGCAAAAAGCATTATGACCAAGTATGGAAACTTTCCATGCGTCACTTCAAGTAACTAGTATTTTAGTTTCTAGGACTTTTTACATACTTAGGCTTGTTTCAGAATTGTATTACATGATTAGCCATGTTTCAAAAATAATTACAAATATAGACCTGTTTTGTCAGGGGAGCGACATGGGCGAGTTTTCAAAACTCGCCTTTGGGCGCGTTTTCAAATCGCGCCAGTGTATTTTGGGTACTTTCAAAACTTTATATATACTCATCGTCTTCTCATAATCCGTTGTCGTTGTATGTTTCTGAAGTTTAGTTTGAATTATTATTTGTGTGTTTGTAGGAGTTGGAAGATCAACTCGAAGCATTGTATGTATGTGTTTTTCTAATGAATTCTTTTATGCTTTTGAAGTTTGAATTAAAGCTTTGTATTTTGCTGGTTTGTACAGTGTACATTATGACATAAATAAGAATTGACAACTCGCTGACACGGGTACAGTTTGTACAGTGTACAGTATTTTGCTGGTTTGACTAGACACGGGTAAATTGGTCCATTGTGATAAAGCCATTGTGATAAAGCTCTTCCAATTCTGACGCATGGCTTGTTTTGTGTGATCAGTACGAGCAAAGGACAATTGATTATGATTCTGCTTTATTTTGAATTGGATGACATGATTAAAGCTCTGTTAAATCTGACTTGACAACGACCGCACACTGAGTTGAATAAAGTTGTTTAATGGTGACGTTGCTTAGTTGGTTTCCCTATTTCATAGCTCTTGTCTTCAAAGAACTTCAAGAAAAATAAACATAGTCAACAATGGCGCCTCCTTTTATTACTGCACTTATCTACTACGACGGTGAATTGGTCGTGGATGGGCAACAAATTGGAAGTTATGTGGGAGGATTCTGCAAACCAGGGAGAGTTCGATGGGGTTGCACACTTGGTGCTTTGAAAGACACAGTTTTCCAAGCAACCAGAATTAACCCTCTCGGATATGATATCGAGTTGTCGGTCAACTGGCCTACTGAATCTGGGTCGAGAGCCGTAACACTTTCAGATGATGAAGATGTACAAGTATTGTTTTCCACTTTTAAGAAATCGTTTGAGTTGTTTGTTGGAAAAACAGCAAAAGAAATTGTGGAAGATGTTGTGGAAGAAATAATCACACCGCCTATAGTGAGTAGCGGTTTCGGATTTTTCACAGAAATGTTGCAAACTCATGATCCATCAATCAACTTTAGTTCTCCTTTATACACCAATCCGTATTGTCCACCAAATGAGGCTGAGCAGCAGCAACAACAACAACAACAACAAGAAGAACAACAGACTGATCAGTCAGAATTGTTAGATATGAGCCAAAGGTATGTGTTCCACATCAAGTTAGTTTTATAATTACTCATTGAAATGTTAGATCTAACAGAAATGCATTTATTAATAGATTGACTGTAGAAGCCGAAGAATGAGGTGCAGAACCTTCATAACAGGCCGAACATATTGACAGCATGGAGGTTGCCACGACAACAGTTGATGATACATGCTGGACCGGAGTCAGCAACGAACCGTTGAACTATGACTATGATACAAACACAGTAGATACCGAAGAAGATGGTGATGAGCCTCAAATGGAAGTACCCATGGACGATGATCTCTGCACGGCGCAAATGATGGCCAGATCCGTAGTGGCTAATTTAGAGTTTTCTGGTGAAAAATTCTCGGCTTGCTGCGTACAAAATGGTTTTGCTTTTGGGATGGTATTCCGAAGCAAGGAAGAGTTTCTCCACCAACTTACGGAATGGTCTATTCTGCACGGTGTTTCATACAAGCCAATCAAGTCGAATAAAACAATATATACAGCTGTATGTAAGGTTGATGGTACTTGTCCATGGCGAATACATGCTATAGTGTCGAAGAAATCACAAAACAGATTGTGGGAAATCCAAAAGTTGCCTCATGAACATAACTGTGTCAACCCTACGATTAATTCAAACCACAATCAAGCCACTTCTGCGTTTCTTGTATCCAAAATCATGGCTTTTGTGAAGGCCAACTTGGATATCTCAGCTGGGACGGTGCAAGTGCTTGTCGACGAGCACCTTTTCATCAAAATCAGTTACATGAAAGCTTGGAGAACGTTGAATAAAGCTTTAGAAAAAGTATACGGTGACTGGGCCGAATCGTATTCGTACTTGCCTCCGTATTTTGAGGAAATTAAAAGACGCAATCCAGGTTCAGTAGGACATATAGTACATGATGAGTATAGGGTATTTCATCGTACTTTTTGGGCATTTGATCCTTCCATTGTAGGTTTTGTACACTGTCGTCCAGTGCTCTCTATTGACGGGACTCATTTGTACGGTAAGTACAAAGGAATACTGCTTGTTGCTACCGCTATAGATGCGGACGACTGCCTTTACCCATTAGCTTATGGGGTGGTCGAGTCCGAATCATATGATAGTTGGGCCTGGTTCTTTTCATGCATGCGTGAGTTCATTTATAGCGTACAAAATCGACACATTACATTTATATCTGATAGAATGAAAGGGATTCCAAGCGCTTTGCAGAATAAATGGCACCAACCACACAAACATAGGTTCTGTGCAAGACATCTTAAAGCAAATTTTCAAGCTGCAGGTCATCGAGACAAGCGACTTGTAGGCTTGTTTTACGCTGCTGCATGTGCTTCAGAAGTGATTGAATACAATAAACTTAAACAAGAGATCAAGACAACTAAGCCGGAGGCGCATGACTGGATTGAACGAAGCCTGGGAAATTGCGAAGAAAACTGGGCTCTTTGCAAAGATGACAGCGACCGCTTCCATATTATGACGACCAACGCATCTGAAAGTTTTAATGGCGTACTAAAAGGCACCAGATCCTTGCCTATAAAGGCGTTGGTTGCAAGAACGTTCTTTCGATCAGTTGAGTATTTCTATAAGAGACGAGAAAAGGGGGCGGGTCTGAATTCGAAACTTACTCCAAAATAGGAAGCTAAAATTGAAGCTCGTGCTATTGACGTACGGTGTTGTAGGCTTATTCGATTTGGTCGATATAAATGGCAAGTGATTAACAATTACGGCGATGAATATGATGTTGTGATCGACGGTTCTGATGTCACATGTACATGCAGAATCCCACTTCTGCAGAAGATACCATGTGCTCATGTGATGGCAGCTTGTTCAGCCCAGGGTTTTGGTAGTAATACAGCACATCACGATTTTGCTTCTGAATGGTACTCCGTCGAAAGTTATAGAGCTACATACGACCCAGAGTTTAATCCTGTACGCGATAAGAAATACTGGGACCCGTACAACGGTCCACGAATACTGCCTCCAACTATCAAAAGACTAGTTGGACGACCCAAATCAACGAGGTTCAAAAATGTTATGGACGAGCATCAAACACCCAAAACAAACAGGTGCAGCAAATGTGGATCGCTGAGCAATAACAGAAAGCGGTGTACTTCAGCAGCCTAAACTGGAGATGTATGTTTGTTGATGCGATGTCAGTGTGTTGCATTTCGTGTATCTGTATTTGTTATGTTTCGAACTTATCTGTCCTTAACCGGACTATGTATCTCTCTTGTATTTGAATATTAGAATTTGGTATTTGTTTTACGTTGTTTGGTTAAGCTATATATACTAATTAAATGTCGTGGTAGTTTGAAGTTTAACGTTTACATCTACATTCGAATATATAGGAATCGTTATACATCGGTTTTCATTGAAACACAAAACGTTTGAATCTATAGAACTATATTTCAGTAATGAAACAGAAAAATGGGAATTTCATATTATAAAATTCGAGTTATGTCCAAATCGAATTTCAAGAAAGTCGCTATGGAGTTCAAAACAAAAGTGTACAGGCGAGTTTCCAAATCGCGCCTTTGGGCGAGGTTCTAAAACGCGCCTTCGTTAATACAAAACAGGTCTATTTCTGTAATTACTTTCAAAACAGGTCTATTTGCGTTATACAATTCTTAAACAGGTCTAACATGGTAAAAAGTCCTAGTTTCTAAGGTCATAAGTTATTTATTGAGCGTCCCCTTACCATGTACTATAGATGCACATGCACCAGACATTTCCTTGAAGACTTGCAATAAGTAATGCCACCATCCAGTTGCGTTTAAAATCCTATGCATATTCATGATGCGCACACACCAGATTCACCCCACATGCCGCGACAACTTCATCTAACCTAGTTATAAAGGCCTTTTGAAAACTATATTTGGTGGCGGCATTTACTATACTAAACTGGACAAATGGGAAAAAATGCCTGTGGGGGTGAGACAGGCTCAGATATAGCGTCAGTTATTTATGCGTCAGCCAACTCTTGTTATTTTTCCAAGGGAAAATAGTACCAAATCTTGTAGAATTTAGCAAACAGTTGATGTATCAGTTTTTATGATTAACACAAAAATGTGGCAGCAGTACTAAGCACAAAAGTAGTTAAATACAACATACTTGGGAACGCATACATACATATTTATATGCTTGCATTATATATAAAACAAATAATAGCTTAAAAGGGCAAAGAGGATTTTTCCCACTATTTGCTCACTATTTACTCTGTTTTCATGTACCTGGTGATTCTCAGGTTTTCATTTATCTTGGGGTTCATGTTAGTTTTGCATCAGCCAGAATTAGTACATCCAAAAGCATTCAAGCTTATATGTATCAGCTTATAACAATTTTCGTAAGCATTCAAATGGACATAGTTTTCTCATAAATATACTGTTATTGTTATCCAGGTTTTTATTTAATGTCTTCTAACATTTTACGATACCTTAAAATCATACAAAAAGTTACACAAACATGACCATATCCACAGACTTGTATGTTATCATGTTATAGTTCAGTATTGGAATTTTAAGACAAGTTAAATCTTAAAAACCGTTCACCGCCTTTCAGTTTCAAGTAACCACACAATACACTTTCTAGTCATTCTTCTTTAAACCAATCATACATGCTTAGCTAATATAATCCATGTGTATACCGTCTTGGATTAACTGGAAACAAACAAGAATTAAAAGAAATGTTTACTCACTTTGATTTGCTCTCCTATTTCCAGTTTAGCTTCTCTATTCAAGTTTGGCTCGGCCATTCCAGGTTTTCCACTCTGTTTTATATTGTTTTGGCCATTAATTCACCTTCTAGTCTAAAATATTTCAGCTGCTTCAAAGCTATGAAATTGCACTGATATCTCAGGGTATTTGTAGGTGGAAACTGTGTAGGGTTTAAATGCTTGATAGGGTAGGGTTATGGGTTGTCTTGCCTGCTGTTACGGTTGATAGAAAGACAACACAAGCTTGTACATTCGATGGGGAGAACAACTAGGTTTATAGCTGTTTTTGTTATTTGTGTATCTAAATATATACAGCTTTCTTTGTGTTTATGATTGATGGAAAAGAGACTATGTTATAGCTGATCCCATGTGCCACCACATAACAGGGTATGCCCGAACAAATTTGATGTATAAGCTAGTATTCATCCATGTGCAAACTAATAGGGTTTACAGGCTAGCTGCTATATATAGATTTGGTTTACAATTGCCAAGGGATAAATTGACAAGGCTTCACAAAAGAAAGAGATACGACTGATCAAATTTTTGGGTTCCAATACATGTGCAGGGTTGATACTTGGCCATTATGTAATTTTAAGCTATTTAAAATGCACACATGTTCACTGTTTTAATTTAGTATATGATGCAACCGCACATGTTTTCATTTAATGTTTACATTACAGGTTACTAGGCTAGCATTACCTAGGGACATACTTCATCTTTAAGAGATAAGACTTGATTTGCATACACAATGAGTTAGGGTACTTGCTTGAACCTATAGCTACAAAACAATGTAAATAAATATGTCCTCCTAATTTTGATATGATTTTGCTTTCATTGAAGTCTATTGCATGACATGTTCTTTATTCATTAGTTGTCATACAATCTTATTATATGTACACAAATATTATATAAATAAAAAGAAATAAAAATATAAGTAAATCATATTTCAAATCTTTTCAAATATTAAAAGTATTCAAATCATATTACAAATCTTTTCCAATACATGTGCAGGGTTGATAAAAAGATTTGAAAATACATTACAAAGATGAAGTTGCTAAGAGCAAAAGCATTATGACCAAGTCCGGAAACCTTTCCATGCGTCACTTCAAGTAACTAGTATTTTAGTTTCTAAGGTCATAAGTTATTTATTGAACATCCCCTAACCATGTACTATAGATGCACATGCACCAGAAATTTCCTTGAAGACTTGCACCTAGTAATGCCACCATCCAGTTGCATTTAAAATCCTATGCATATTCATGATGCGCATGTTGAGAACAAGATTTTGATCGATGCTAACATATAAAGTTGCAGTGAAGATCATTTCATAAAGATAAGGTTTTATAAATATATATACATTGAGTCGTGTTAGAAATATGTTAAAATCTATCCTCAATGTATAACACGAATGCACAAAACAATTTACAAAGTTATATCACATCTTCGCTGCTGAAATCTGTATATTTGAGGAATTGAAAAGTCATAGAAAAAACCAAACGGTCCAGGCTCCGACTGGGAAAGAGTGTAGAGTGATCCAGACTATGGACCGAGGTTTTCTGGTCCACAGCAATAAAATGGTCGACCGGCCAAAATACCACCAGTCGTCCGTTCATGTTTCTGTTTTGAAATAAACATTTCTCAGTTCAACCAGTCGACCGGTCAAAACTCACCAGTCGACCGGTCAATGTGTTTTTGCACATAACGGCTATTTTTCTGGACATTCAATTTTAATTAAATTCAACCAGTCGACCGGTTGAAATTCACCAGTCGACCGTTTTCAAGCAGCAAGCTTTTTCTGAAAGGTTGCTTCTATTTGTGAAGAGATTTCTATTCAATAATCAAAGGAAATGGACATAACTTTTTATAGAAACTCTTCATGAAGAATTACTACCTTTCTACTATTATATAACAACTTCAAACTTGTTTTACAATCACTAAAAATCATTCTATATTCTCTTTAATTTTTGAATTACATTTTCATATTCTTTGCAAAACAAAAGCTCTCCAAGTTTCAAATACTTGTTGAATCCTTGAATCAAATTAATATCATTTGATTCAACAAGCATTCTACTTCCTAAAATCTACGCATTCTAAGTATATACTCGAGGATAAGATTATAGGAAGGTTGTAAAAGAATTGACTAATTCGTGTTATTAAGAACACAATTGTCAAACTACAAAATTATTTATCTTGGTTGAAGTCCTCCGTGTAGTTAGAGGCAAGTTGTGAATTCCTCGTGTTGTTAAGAGGCAAGTTGTGAAGTCCTCATGTTGATAGAGACGTGTAATCCCATTCGGTTGTCCAGGTGTTGTGAACCTGTTCCTCCGGGTGAAGCGAGGTTGTTGATTAGTGAAAATCCAGAGAGAGGTCTGGGACTGGACGTAGGACGGTGCTCCGAACCAGTATAAAAAGCCCTGGTGTTATTACTTTACTTTTCTGCTTTTTATTTGTGATATATTTCACTATCTCATAATTATTTGCATAACTATTGTAAATATACAAGTTAGTTTATCACATACATTTCGCATATCCATATTACAGATCCTACTTAAGTCGTACACCGACCTTTTCATTTGGTATCAAAGCCTGGCGTTCTAGAGATCGTAACAACATCTCAAAAAAAATGGCTATAAAGAAATCTAATCAGGGAATTAGAAAATGGAAGAGCAACAAAGCAGAATTAGGAGAGCAAGAAAACAAGTGTCTCATGGCTAAAGTCAGATCACAATCGGTATGTACAGATTCATTATATAAAGATCTTTTGTTAGACCATGAAAAATTATTGAAACTCAATACAGTCATTTTAGCTATGTCAAAAAATTACGAGCAAGAAAATTCCAAATTAAAAGAAGAAAACAATCGTTTGGTAAAACAAGCCAAATGTTTTGAAAATACCTTAGAAGAGCATGTTTCTCAAAAAGATTTCCTTCAAAAAGAAAATGAGCGATTAGAAGATAAAAAACAATATTCTTTTAAAGGAAATCGATCTTTTGCAAAATAGAAATAAATCATTAGAAGATTCTTTAAATAATTCTAGTTCTTCAATTTCATCTCTTGAAAAAGAGAATGGAGCTCTAACTGAAAAGAATTTGGAATTATCTAAAGAATGTGAGTTTTTTAAGGTGAATAAAAATATTTTGCAAAATAAAATTTCTGATTCAAAAGAAAATTTTGGAAAATTACAATCTCCTTTAATTAATTCAGGATCTCAAATTTGTGGTCTCAAAACTAAGAATGCTTTAAAAAGGAAGAACTCTGAATTAAATAAGGAAATTGATAATTTTCAAAATAACAAAATATCTTTTATCACTCGTGATTTTGCAATTAAATTTGATAAATGTACAAATTAGTTCGCGAAATTTAATAAAGGTCAAAATGATTTAAACATGATTTTATCTAGACCTCGACCTTTACATGACAAAAGTGGTATAGGATATAATAAAACAAATCATAGAAATAGTACTAGATATGCTTTTATGTACAATAAGAATATCACTGCTAGTACTAATGCACATCCAAAACCCAATTATTATAGAAATTCGAATACTTCTATGACTAGCGGTATTTATAATAAATATAGAAGTACGAAAAGGAATATCACTAGAGATTATTTATATATTTGGGTTCCTGTAAGTTGGAAAAACAAAGAAAAATATATCGATGATTATTTTGGTTCAGTAGTTAATAATGAAAATTTTATCTTTAAAGGTTCCATTAAACCCTCTTGGGTATGGTTACCTTCCATCTAACCCGTGGACCTAAACAAAACAAGTGGGTACCAAAACTATGTATGTCATATTTTTTGCAGGTACACCACAACAAAGAGAAGGTTATTCGGTATCTCTAAATATCTTTGATAACCCGGCTTATCAAAAAATCACATGATTCAACATCTCCTAAAGGTGCTATAATTATTTGTATTCTCTACTACTATCGATTACTGTGCTTATTATGGTATTTATATATTTTTTGATCGATGACAAAGGGGGAGAAATATTTTCTCTTATGATGATACATATAATTCATGCTACATATACTATCATTTAAAATTATGTGATTAGCATGGCAATAGTATATGTGTGCTAACAATTGTTAATGCAGAAATCAAAAGGTAAGAATATTTATAAACTAACAAATGTTGCAGAAATTCCGGGGGAGCTTTATATTCAGAGAGAGAAAATCCAAGGTGTTGTCATCAATCAAAAAGGGGGAGAATGTTGAGAGCAAGATTTTGATCGATGCCAACATATAAAGTTGCAAGGAAGATCATTTCATAAAGATAAGGTTATATATATATATATACATTGAGACGTGTTAGAAATATGCTAAAATATATCCTCAAAGTATAACACGAATGCACAAAACAATTGATAAAGTTATATCATATCTTCGCTGCTGAAATATGTATATTTGAGGAATTAAAAAGTCACAGAAAAAGCCCAAACGGTCCAGGCTCCGACTGGGAAAGAGTGCAGAGTGATCTAGACTGTGGACCGAGGTCTTCTGGTCCACAGCAATAAAACGGTCGACCTCCCAAAATACCACCAGTCGACCTTTCATGTTTCTGTTTTGAAATAGACATTTCTCAGTTCAACCAGTCGACTGGTCAAAACTCACCAGTCGGCCGGTTAATGTATTTTTGCACATAACGGCTATTTTTCTGGACATTCAATTTTAATTAAATTCAACCAGTCGACCAGTTTAAATTCATCAGTCGACCGTTTTCAAACAGCAAGCTTTTTCTGAAAGGTTGCTTCTATTTGTGAAGAGATTTCTATTCAATAATCAAAGGAAATGGACATAACTTTTTATAGAAACTCTTCAGGAAGAATTACTGCCTTTCTATTATTATATAAACAACTTCAAACTGGTTTTACAATCACCAAAAATCATTCTATATTCTCTCTAATTTTTGAATTGCATTTTCATATTCTTTGCAAAAAAAAAGCTCTCCAAGTTTCAAATACTTGTTGAATCCATGAATCAAATCAATATCATTTGATTCAATAAGCATTATACTTCCTTAAATCCACGCATTCAAAGTATATACTCGAGGATAAGATTATAGGAAGGTTGTACAAGAATTGACAAATTCATGTTATTAAGAACACACATTGTCAAACCACAAGATTATTTATCTTTGTCGAAGTCCTCCGTATTGTTAGAGGCAAGTTGTGAAGTCCTCGTGTTGTTAAGAGTCAAGTTGTGAAGTCCTCGTGTTGATAGAGGCGTGAAATCCCATTCAGCTGTCCGGGTGTTGTGAACCTGTTCCTTCGGTGAAGCAAGGTTGTTGATTAGTGAAAATCCAGAGAAAGGTCTGAGATTGGATGTAGGACGGTGCTCCGAACCAGTATAAAAAGCCCTAGTGTTATTAATTTACTTCACTGCTTTTTGTTTGTGATATATTTCACTATCTCATATTTATTTGCATGACTATTGTAAATATACAAGTTAGTTTATCACATACATTCCGCATATCCATATTATAGATCCTGCTTAAGTCGTACACTAACCTTTTCAGTGCACACACCAGATTCACCCCACATGTCACGGCAACTTCATCTAACCTAGTAATAATGGCCTTTTGAAAACTATATTTGGTGGCGACATTTACTATACTAAACTGGACAAATGGGAGAAAATGCCTGCGGGGGTGAGACGGGCTCAGTTGTAGCGTCAGTTATTTATGCGTCAGCCAACTCTTGTTATTTTGCCAAGGGAAAATAGTACCAAATCTTATAGAATTTAGCAAACAGTTGTTGTATTAGTTTTTATGATTAGCACAAAAATATGGTAGCAGTACTAAGCACAAAAGAAGTTAAAAACAACATACTTGGGAACGGATACATACATATTTATATGCTTGCACTATATATAAAACCAATAATAGCTTAAAAGGGTAAAGAGGATTTTTCTCACTATTTGCTAACTGTTTACTCTGTTTTCATGTACCCGGTGATTCTCAGGTTTTCATTTATCTTGGGTTTCATGTTAGATTTGCATCAGCCAGAGTTAGTACATCCAAAAGCATTCAAGCTTATATGTATCAGCATATAACAATTTTTGTAAGCATTCAAATGGACATAGTTTTCTCATAAATATACTGTTATTGTTATCCAGGTTTTAATTTAATGTCTTATAACATTTTACGATACCTTAAAATCATACAAAAAGTTACACAAACATGAGCATATCCACAGACTTGTATGTTATCATGTTGTAGTTCAGTATTGGAATTTTAAGACAATTTAAAACTTAAAAACTGTTCACCGCCTTTCAGTTTCAAGTAACCACACAATACACTTTTTAGTCATTCTTCTTTAAACTAATCATACATGCTTAGCTAATATAATCCATGTGTATACTGTCATGGATTAACTGGAAACAAACAAGAATTAAAAGAAATGTTTACTCACTTTGATTTGCTCTCCTATTTCCAGTTTAGCTTCTCTATTCAAGTTTGGCTCGGAGACATTCCGGGTTTTCCACTCTGTTTTAAATTGTTTCAGCCATTAATTCACTTTCTAGTCTAAAATATTTCAGCTGCTTCAAAGCTATGAACTTGCACTGATATCTCAGGGTATTTATAGGTGGAAACTATGTAGGGTTTAAATGCTTGACAGGGTAGGGTTATGGGTTGTCTTGCCTGCTGTTACAGTTGATAGAAAGACTACACAAGCTTGTACATTCGATGGGGAGAACAACTAGGTTTATAGCTATTTTTGTTATTTGTGTATCTAAATATATACAGCTTTCTTTGTGTCTATGATTGATGGAAAAGAGACTATGTCATAGCTGATCCCATGTGCCACCACATAACAGGGTATGGCCGGACAAATTTGATGTATAAGCTAGTATTCATCCATGTGCAAACTAATAGGGTTTATAGGCTAGCTGCTATATAGAGATTTGGTTTACAATTGCCAAGGAATATGTTGACAAGGCTTCACAAAAGAAAGAGATACGGCTGATCAAATTTTTGGGTTCCAGTACATGTGCAGGGTTAATACTTGGCCATTAAGTAATTTTAAACCATTTAAAATGCACACATGTTCACTGTTTCATTTTAGTATATGATGCAACTGCACATGTTTTCATTTAATGTTTACATTACAGGTTACTAGACTAGCATTACCTAGGGACACACTTCATCTTCAAGAGATAGGACTTGATTTGCATACACAATGAGTTAGGGTACTTGCTTGAACCTATAGCTACAAATCAATGTAAATAAATATGTCCTCCTTATTTTGATATGATTTGCTTTCATTGAAGTCTATTGCATGACATGTTCTTTATTCATTAGTTGTCATACAATCTTATATGTACACAAATAAAATATCTACTTAAGTTCAAAACAAAAGTTACTGCCTTGACTTATATATATATATATATATATATATATATATATATATATATATATATTACACTATATACATACATATACGCTAATGGTCATAAGAATATATGTATTCTAAGATTTTATAAAAAGAAATATTTCAAATCTTTTCAAATATTAAAAGTCATTTTACTTAAGCAAATCATATTTTTTATATAAATAAAAATATAAGTTTTGAATGCAAAAGGAAATGTTAAAACAACATTTGCCTATAAAACACTATACAAAACTATAAACGAATGATTACTCAAATTTATCTAAATTTTCAAATTAAATATTATTTAATCAAATTTAATTATCAGTACAATCTAAGATTTAGATTATAACATTGGTCAAGAAATTCGGGACATTACAATTTTTTATGGTTGAAATGCATTATGTACACCATGCACATATACACATGATTTCAAAATGGATGTACACAAATTGGTTGTGTAGAATTAGATAACTAACTGTCAGAATTTCGTGATGAAATTCCTTTTAAGGGGAAAGAATGTAACAACTCAGAATTTTAACAATAAATGGTTATTTAATTGGAAGCTTAAAAATTGGAATTTCTACAAACGATGGAATTTGACCACGAAACTTTAACCGTTGTAATCGTTTCGGAATTCTGTTCAACTTTCATGTTTGGAGTTCCGCGAACGGACTCCAAATGAAAAGTTACGGACAAAACACGAAAATGAACGAAAAATAAATAAAAAAGAATAATTAAAATAGAGTAAGAATTAATTACCCCAACCACCTCACTGCCAGGTCTACCAAGCGGTCGACTGAGGAGGTTGACCGGCGGTCGATCGCTGGTTGCGACCGCTTGGTCGAGCCAAGAAGTGACGGCCAGGATTTTGTCGCATAAAATTTATATATGAATGGACGGATGTTAATGAAAATGGATCTGATGGTTCAAGGCCATTCCACCCCTATAAATAAAGGAGTAGAGTCTCATTCTCTTCCATTCATATCTATAGAGGCAGCGAAGTTCTGCCATTTTTCTTACTCTTCTAACCTAATTTCTAAATAAAATATAGTCATATACTTAACAAATCAAATAAAATTCATATGGAATTGAGAAGATTAATAGATTCAATGGAAGAGGATGCTCAACGATAGATTTCTTCACTCTCTTATCTTTTTCTTACATTTCTGCAGATTTAGTATCTTCCCCTTTCTAGATAAATGGTAGATTTATAAGAATTTAGGGATTGTAAGCCTAACAGGTTCAAAAACTCAGAAATTGGAAGCAATAAGGTGAGTGTGAAATTTACTAATACAATACAAAGACTTATCTATTTCGTTTGAATCCAATCTATGTTTTATGTCTGTTGGATTAGCTTATTTAAATAATTGTAAATTGTGGCAACCATCAGATCTGATTATGACTAATGCTTAAAATTGGCAAATGACAAGCCGTGATTATGTAAGACATGAATTATAGAATTTTTATATATTTTTCCCATATATTCCTATAGTTATGTCATGAAATATGTTGTACATGTTACACAGCATTGTGGATCTGGAAATCAGTCTCATTAAAATAAATTTGTTGTAGTTATGTTTCAGACCTTTAGTTGAGTGCTGAAATATGAAATATGTAAATTTGGGTAAAAAGATGAATTTGTGTATTATGTGATTGTAAGAATAAAGCGAAATAATCCTGCTATATTCAATATTGTTGGATTTTGGCTTAAGCATTGTAAAATATGCTTTTTCCTCCTTAAAAATATAAAGAGGCATTATTTTAGAATCACAAGAAGTATGACAAAAAAGATTGAAAATGGGAAAAGTGGTGCAAAGTTAAATATAAATATATGTATTTGTATGTAATGTGCATCGACTATTCCTATATATATATATATATATATATATATATATTTCTTGTGATTTGGAAATATTTCAAATTCCACAAAATAGGCATTATTTACACTGATTATGGCTAATGGTCCTTGTGAGACTTGAAAGATTTTTGGCAAGATTGAATATAAAAGGGAATATTTGGTTAATTATTTAGACCAAATCATTAATTTAAAGATAAGTATTGCAAAATAATGAAATAAAACATTAATAACTACGTTGACCGCACGAAGACACACACACACACACACACACACATATATATATATATATATATATATATTCTGTTCAAATCAGCGTAAAATGGTAAATATGCATTGTATGGAATGCTTGAATGCTTGGGTAAGGTTCAATTTTGGGATTATGTGTATACGTAATCCATTTTGAATTAATATATTTATGGTGACCTTTTGTAGAAATCAATGTAATTAACTGCTATAAATAAGACCGATAATTAATAAATAACCATTGTAACCAATACTGATTGGGGAAAAATAAATGTGATAGGTAAATGGTTACAATTCTAAATTCAATTAGGGTAATTGTTGTAAACCCTAACCATGACATTTGAATAATAACCCATTTAGACACGAGGTTAAGCTCAACTTGTGGTGTCAGCCTACCCGGAACCGATTAACAAATCCAGCAACCACAGGCAGTCAGCTTAAAGTGAAGGGTCTAATGCATAAATAATCATATTAAGGCACGAATTAAATTCACTTATGGTAGAAGTCTACCCGGAACCGATCGGCAAATACAACATCCACAGGTAGTCTACTTAATATGAGAGGCCTTATGCTTCTTCTTAAGTATAAGCATTTAAATTTTAAAGAAGCAAGTAGCTCTTATGATTCTTCTATTAAAATATTTGCAAATTCTTAAAGAGTAGTTGCTCAACTAGAATATGCAAGTGTAATTGGCAGTCTCACGTATGCCATGCATTGCATTCGTCTTGATATTTCTTATGCACTATGCAAGCCGTGTAGGTATACAAATAATCCTAGTATTACACACTAGAAAGAAATTGGTAGTCTTAGGTTATCTTAAAAGAACAAGTAAATTAGGATTATATTATGAAAATTTCCTAGCAATTCTAGAAGCACTACAACAAAAACACCATATTACAACTTTAATTTACAACGGTGGTAAAAGCACCGCCGTAATAAATGTTTTTTACAATTTTTTTCAAAAAAGTTGTAATAAACTTATTTTTAACAACTGTGTTATTTTGACAGTTGTAATAAAAGCCTATCACAACTTTTATTTTCGAGTGTTGTAATATATGATTGTATTTTAATATAATTAACAACTAATAATTAATATTAATACATTTATATTGATTATTTATAATTAATAACTAATAATTTATATTTAATAATCAATTGGGAAGTATGTTTCAATAAATAATGATTGATAATAATTTGCAATACTAGTAATTCACTAATTCACAACTTTTATGTTTTCAATAATTTTCAATAAATAATGGTTGATAATAATTTTCAATACTAATAATTTTTAGTACTAATAATGATTGATAATTAATATTTAATAATTCACAACTTTTATGTTTTCAATAATTTTCAATAAATAATGATTGATAACAATTTTCAATACTAATAATGATTGATAATTAATATTTAATAATGATTGATAATAATTTAATTAATTAATAATTTACAAATAACTCACTATTAAATACTAGTAATTAATGATTGATAATAATTTCAATAAATAATAATTAATCAAATACTTATTAATTTGTTCAACTAAAAAAGCTTCATCTGTCTGGAGTTCACATGTATTTGCGTGTGAGGTTCAAGTATGTTTTTTAAGAGGTACCAGTTAGTTTATAATCTAAGATGTATAATCGTTTGTTAAATTATTAAGTAATAAATGTAGGTTAGCTTACAATAAAACGTAATTTCATTTCCCGCTTATTGTACACGAAAATTTCATTTCCCTCCACCCTCGTTTCCTTTTAATTTTCAGTTCCCTCTTATCACTTCTATCCAAATCCTAATTTCCTTCTCGTCTCTTCCGCCGCCGCCCACTTTCAAACCCAATTTCCTTTTCTCCCATAATATCCTCTTCTTTCTTGCGGTTGCTCCTCCCCTCTCGTGTGAGTCCCCATCCGCTATCCTACCTCTTTTGCAACAACACCCTTGATTTTGCTCCATTTCGCTTCGTTGCCGCTGGTTGAAAATTGCATGAGTTCCCCTTTTCTGTACCCTCCTCCTTTCTAGCTCATCTATCCCAGGTTCACCCCTAAAGCAAGTCGCCCCTACTCCAAGTGCTTATCCCTGAATTTGCAGGAAACCCCAATTTGCTAGAAATCGCGTGACTAGATCGTTTGGGGGAAGATCCGAACTCGTCCTCTATAGATACTTGAAAGAAATGTTATTGATCATTTCCTGTGGTGGTGCTACCTGCATTTAATGCTGCGCTTCTCTCTTATAGATGGTATGTTCTTCGCTGTTGGCTAGGTTATTTTATAGTACAGTTGTTTTTGACTTTTAGTCATTTCAGATGCATTGTTTTGGCATGTTTTTGCGTATCAATTGTATTGAATCACCCTGTGTGGCATTACGAATGTCTAATGCAACTTGTTTTCATATTTGTAGCATTAACAAAAGGTAATTTGTTGTAGTTTGATGGTTTTAGCAGATGGATGGTGTACGATTTATGGATGATTTTTGTAGATGGATGGTGGAGGAGGATTATGTTTTCCCGTTTGTAGGATTATGGATGAACTTCCAAGTAATTTTAATCATCTGTTATTCTTTCATAGGAATGCAACAAGATCTTGAGAATATATGTTAATGTTGCTAATATGAGGTCACCTGCAATCAACTTTTATCTGTGATGAATTAGAGGCTTTTGATGCATCCCTGCTAATTTATCTAGTGGCCTTCAGAAGATTCTTTAACTCCAGTTTATAAGCTGTAGATATACATTCAGAAAACTAGTTTTGCTTGCATATCAAAAACTATGGAATGGTGTTTAGTGCAGGCATGGGTATTGATGATATAAGGTATTGAAATGTAGTTGATGGTTGATGAAAATGCAGATGAAAGTTGTCGATTAAAAGTGTAGAAAGAAAGGATTGAAAGTGTAGATTGATAATGAAAAATGTTGATTTTTTTTGAATTGTCTTTCTTTATTTATTTTTTAATCAGTATGCATATGTTCTTTGCTACTATTTTTTTTGCACATATGGGTAATTAGTGAATTTGGCATCATGTTTCTATTGTAAAGAAGTGAATGCTAAAATTAAATTGCTAGACTTTTAAAAAATCTGTAAACAAGTGAATTATAACAACAGTGGAACATTACAGCTGTAATAAAGTCTATTACAACGGTGGAAAACGGTTGTAAAATACAAATGTCACAACGGTGTCGTAACGGTGCATAAAAGTTTTAAAATTTTTAGTCTATTACAACTTTTTAATACACGACGGTGGTGCCACCGTTGTAAAAAGTATTTTACAACGGTGTTCCACCGTTGTAATAGAGTGAATTTGTTGTAGTGAAGGATACTCAAATGCAAGTGGTTTGGCTCCTTAAAACGAAAATAAAGGAACTACTGGGGGAATTTTACTCTTGGAGGAGGTGTCATCACATGGGCCTCTAAGAAACAAACAATTACATTTGACAATGGAAGCGGAATTTATTGCTTTGGATACATTAGCTAGTAAAAGAAGCAGAATGGTTAAGAATTTTTGTAATAGAGATAGAGTTGTGGCCACAACCATCGTCAGCCATTCCTGTTTTTTGTGATAGAAAGCTATAATGTGTAGAGCATATAATAAAATTTATAACAGAAAGTCTAGACATATAAGATTGAGACATGCATATGTTAGGTAACTAATTGTGGATGGTATCATCACAATTTCATACGTAAAAGAAAAATTCGGCAGACCCATTGACCAAGGGATTACCAAGAGAAATGGCTAAAACAACTAATTATGAAATAGGTCTAAAACCTTTTTAATCATCTGCAATAGAAACTTAACCTTATGCTCTGTAGCCTAAATTTAATGGGTAACAACAAGTTGCAGTTAAGCGATTGACAAACATGGGAGATTAAATGTTGGTTTATTACGTATGTAATGTCAGTTTATCCATAGTAACAAGGATAAAGAAATAGACATCTACGTGAATGAAACATTGTTTTAAAGAACTTTGTAAGTTTCTAAAATGTTCATGAAAACCAGGGGAAATTCTAATAACTAATTCATGGTTATAGTGACTTTACTGAAGTATTTTAACATTTTATATGTTTAGGTATTTCTTTTCAACACATAGTATTATGGTTTAAGCACTTAGCCGCTATATACTCTGTTGATCAAATTTAGATATCTAAACAAAGAAGTGAAACCGAAAGGCACCATCTTTCGTGCATAAAATGATTAAAGTATTCGCTATGTAATATTACAATCTAGTGGAGGATTATTGAAAAGATTGTAATATTAGTCTCATATTGCCAAAAAATTATAATTTATTAGTGCCTATTTTACTTTCTTGCTTGTTTATCTTCTCTGTTGGTGGGGATTGGAGGTTTAATCCCCATCCACTTTTGTTATTTCTACATATAGTGTCGTCTCGACCACCATCATCTTGATAGGTTTTGTCAGATGGTTCCTTTTTGTCAAAAATAAATAAAAATAAATATAAAATATCATTTACCTTATTATTTTATTTACTTAATTTTAAGATGTTAGAGAAAAATTTCAACGTCTGGAAAAATTATTTGCTTTCTAAGAGATGTGAAACAAAATGGCATTATACACCCAATTTTTTTTCTTAATTCCATTTTCGGTATTAGGAAGTGTAAATCTGTATGCTTTTATCGTCACATTGTGGTAATGTGGTAAAAACACTCAGTTCTACACTTTCTAGTACTACTCATGGTATTAGAAAGAAGAAATTTGAGTGCTTTTAGCAACACACTTTAATTATATTGTTAAATTAACAACGAGCTTAGTGATAGAAGCTTAGCAATTGCTAAATTGTTAATATTAATGAACTTTAATTTTTTTAAGTCCATATGAACACAAGTCAAATTTCTTCATATTACATCTAATGTAATTCTACGCAAATACCATGTTTTAATTTTTTGTGAAAAGGGTTGTGTAGTAATCTACTTGTAAGATCTATTGATTCACGTTCAAATATAGATGTTTATTATAGCAGTTATCTACTCGTAATAAACCAAGTAAAGTGAAGCTTTACATTAGTTAACAATTTATTTTATTCTTCCGGTTGGTTCACATTGAAACCTATATTTTTGCTAGTAGTTTTTACATATTAGCATATGTCCCTCTCTTGTTATTAAGCCATTGTGTCCTATACAATTTCTAGGAAATATAGTGTTTCATTATTACGTAAAAGCACTATCAATGAGATTAATGCGTATATACTAAGTATCATATCCTTCAACAACAACGTTGTTCAAAAGAGTTAGTGAAGCCCACATCTCATAGTAAAATGTGATGTAAATAATGACAGTTGAGCCTGGTTACAATTTTACTGCTGATATATTTCTAATAAGTAAATAATTCGCTTTCAATACATTATCACAGTGAACTTAAACCAATATAAAGGCAAACTGGAATGATATCCCTTTTCAAAACCGTACGCTGTAATGTTTGTTATACCACTGTTGCATAGTTGTACAAACTGCAGGTTTGACTGCATAGTTAAAAACAACAAAATAGTCAAAAGAAGTGCAAAACGAACAAAATTACAATGTTTAAATATGTAAGTATTGAAAAGAAGTAGATATGACACTTCCAAATTGAAAAAACTCTTTATAACTACGGCCAACAGTCAGTAATGCAAACTAACGTATTGGTTTACCAACTGCTTAAGCCAATGGAGATATGACCAACAACCGTCCAGTTACCAACCATTTATGCGGTTACCATTTATAATGGTAACTGTTATAATAGCGGTTGAAAAATTAGACTATCATGGTTAATCATATCAACCATAAATGATTATTTCATACAAAAGAAATGCTAAACGCATCGCCTATGAGCGAATGTGCAAAAATCTTGCTACTTGATTGGTTATTTCAATAGTTGTGGGACCCACATTCACTTATAATAATAATTTAAAATCAAGGTTGCCATCTTTTCAACCGATTAGATAGTGAGTGCCTTGCACAGTCACTCACAGACGATTGTGCATAGTATTCCTCTTTCATGCAATATTTACATTCAAATATAAAATTTGTAGTTTAAGTCATACAAATAACTTGTATATTAATAATATGTGATTTTATGAACAAATAATATATGCATGCATGACCGCAATATATACAAATGAATACATTCGCAAAAGAAACCGTTAAAGCTACATGAATTTATCATTAGTAAAACATATAATTAGAAAATTATGTACAAAATGCTTCAAAAATTAAAATATGACGGTTTACCATCATAGATGGTTGCAATGATGATTATTACAATTTATAATCACCAGCAACGGTTATAGTTACAATTGATGGTAATAACTACGGTTACCATAACCGTAACGCCCTTAACTTTTATGTCAACGTACCTACATGGTTTTAAATGCAATTTATAATAACCTGCATAGAGGAGAAGGATCCAAATTCAAGATCTGTATCTAATGATGTGCAAGAAGAGTATGGATCAAAGTTTATTTTTCCAGAAGTTAATATTACTAGCGGCAACACTTAATAAAATTTTAAAATTATTCAAAATTAACTACCTACTATAAAATCAAAGACCGTGCCAAATATAAAGAATACTTATTATAAATATTAGTCAAAGAAATAATATCAATGTGAATTTATTTTTGAATGATTCCAGATTTTACATAGATGAAATTACTGATTACTATAACATATCTAAATGAATTCAAATTATTTTGAAAAAAATTATTATGACCCAACCATTTTTACTATAGAAAATCGACAATAATACATCCAAATATCCACATGTCGAGTATCGAAGTATTAGAGAGACAAATTGATCGGGTGAGTAATAAAGAAGCAGAACAGACTCTCACAATGCAACAAATAATATATAATATAAAAAAGATCTATGTAAAAAGAAATCATTCTTATGCACACAAATTAGAGTATGTTAACTTATATCAGCTGGACAATTATAATAACCTATCTTCACAAGTGCTGACAAATACAATAAAGAAAAATACAAAATAATAGAGGAAAATAAGGGGGTACATCATGGTTATCTAGCTCGTTTCCTTAGCTCTAAAGCTACGGAACCTAACTTGGCAAATATGTCAGTCTGACCTGAGCATTATTAAGAAAAAAAATGCTTAAAACAATTTGGAGTACCAATGTGAGAAAACTCAAATAACAAGGAATTTATTTATTTTATATATTGAAATCTTTTGAAATAAAAGGTATCTTATATGATCACACCACACATAAATACATATAAGTTTTTATGTTAGGATCCCAAAATATTGTACGTAGAAAATACAGTGATACTATAATAATGTTTAAACGTTGAAATATAACTATATAAAATAGTTGAAATGTTTGCATCCTACATTTCGACATAGTTGAGTTTAACTAAAACCATATGATACATACTGGAGATTGGATTTCCAACAATGACTGGAGTATTAGGGTATCATTCGCCATAGCATACGTTTAGAAAAAGCGTGCTGAGAGCCTCATATGAAAACCCTTTGAATCAGGACCGAATTGGTCCCCTCTGGATAATACCGAATATTTCATTATAGTGGTTGTGACCAACAATCACACTGAATCTTAAGCATACATAAAGGGAAGAATGTATAATTTAGATCTGATGATGGCAACACCCTAATAGGTATAATCCACACATAGCCTGAAACATATTCCATGTTTTAGTTAGGATTATGAGGCTAAAGGCTACGATTACAATACTTGTATCAAATCACACTCAAAATTCCACATTACCATTTCTTAACTCAATAATTAATTTCCAAAAAAACCAACCTTCGAGTTCATAAGCCTCAGGGGAAGGGTGTTAAGTAAAAGAGGGGTTATCTTTTGCACGACTAAGTAGATGTATGCTTTTAAAAATCAATGTACGTTATTTTAGAATTGCATTATCAAACACTCATTCATATAAATTATTTAGGAAAGGACAAACCAAATGCACTACAGCTACATTCATTTTGGGGCTACTATTAAGATTAGTAGCAAACATCCCTCGCACTTCAAAGCTCGGTCTTTAACTTTCAGTACCTTCTAGATGTCCCTTACTTTTGAATGCTTAAACTAGTTCAAAGTAGTTTGTAGTACTGATCCAACCTCAGTCTCTTTAAAAACTGTAACGATTT
>JASFAX010006446.1:0-31848 GCA_030737875.1 Allium sativum
TACGAATTATATTTCCAATTTCATCAGATTTATTTTTATAGACCCATTTTTTTCCAGTTACTGATTGTTATGTTGATCTAGGTACTAATTCGCAAACTTCATTTCTTTCAAACTGATTAAGTTCTTCTTGCATGGCTAAAATCCATGATTCATCGTTAGCTGCTTCCTTATAGTTCTTAGGTTCTAATGATGAAATAAAAGCCATACGAATCATTTGATTAAGTTGGTGTCTAGTAGAAACTCTTGAATTTATGTCTCTAATAATATTATTAGTTGGATGATCTTTTAAAATACAATTGGGTGACCTTAGAATAGTATTATTTTCTGGTTCATTAATGTTTGGATTGGTATTATTTTGAAATTCATTTTCATCCTCATTAGAAAATTTATTAGTTCGAAAGTTTTCTTCAAAAGAAACATGTAAACTTTCTTCAATAGAATAAGTTCTTTTATTAAAAATTCTGTAAGCCTTACTTCTATCAGAATATCCAATAACAATTCCTTCATCAGCTTTTGGATCAAATTTTCCTTGATTATCTTTTGTGTTTAATATAAAACATTTTGACCCAAAGGTTTTAAAGTATGATACAATTGGTTTCTTACCATAAAGTATTTCTTAACAAGTGTTTTTCGTTAATGGTCGAAGAGTCAATCTATTTAAAACATAAAAAGTTATAGCTATTGCTTCAGCCCAAAATGATTTTGGTAAGCCACTGCTCTTCAATAGTGTTCTGGCACATTCTTGTAAAGTTCGATTCTTTCTTTCTACAACACCATTTTGTTGTGGTGTTTGTGGTATTGAAAAGATATGACTAATTCCTTTCTTGTTACAGAAATCATTAAACAGTTCATTTTCACACACTCCTCCATGATCGCTTCGAATCTTTTTAATTTTTAAATCGATAAATTTATTATTCGTTTAGCAAAATTTTTAAATAATACAAAACCATCACTGTTGTGTTTTAAAAATAGAGTCCATGTGTATCTTGAAAAATCATTTACAATAACAAAGATGTATTTATTATGGTTTAATGAATGAGTTTGGGTAGGACCAAATAGATCTAAATGTAATAATTCTAGAGGTTGTCTTGTAGAAATTTTATTTTTTGATTTGAAAGAAATCTTTTTAAGTTTACCAATTTGACAATCATCACATAGATTTTTTACCTTAAAATTAATTTTTGGTAAACCTGTAACTAATTCCTTTTTAGATAGTTTATTAATATTTTTGAAATTTATATGGCAAAATGGTTTATGCCATAACCATGGATCTTCATGATTAATGGTTAAACATAAATTTGTCTTTTGTTTTGATTTCATGTTTAAAATGTATATGTTTCTATTTCTAATTCCTTCAAAAATTAATTTTTATGCTCGTCAAAGATGCTACATTTATCTTTTTCAAAATTTATTTGAAAACCTTTATCACAAAGATGACTTATACTTAAAAGATTATGTTCCAAATTTTTAACTAATAACACATTAGAAATAATAGGAGAGTCAGATATACTAGTACTTATGACTTCACCAATTCCAATGACATAGCCTTTTGAATTGTCTCCAAAGGTAACTGTGCCACCATCCATGTATTTTATATTTGATAGCATGTTACATTTCCTGTCATGTGCTTGGAGCAGATACTATCCAAGATCCATTTCTCCTTTTGTTTCGATTTGGGTATTTACAGGATAGAAAAAATTTATTGGTACCTACTTCCTCCGTTAGGGTCGTAAATGTTAGGCGGAGAAGGTAGCCATACCCATGTGGGTTTGGGACCTTTAAAAACATAATTCGAATTGTATATTACACTTTGTAAGAAATTTTTAATATGTTTTTGCCTAATAAGCTTGTTTTAAGTTTTAGGAATTCATATTTTTACTTCTTTAGTTAATTCAGTCTTTTTGGAATTTATTTTCTCTTCTTTATATCTTTCTACCTTTTTATGAACATTCTTCTTCTTAATCTTTCTATACAGAAAGCTATGTTTTTTGGAATTATTTTCCTTTTTAAAGCCTAAACCATTTCTATTTCCTGATGCTTTTAAGCTTTTGATTAAATCTTCTAAATTTTTTTTACCTTTGTTAAACTTGGAAACTTTTGCAGTGATCCTTTCTAATTCACTTTTGAGTTTAAATTTTCGGATAATGAGTCTTCTAGATTACTACTCAATTTATTATATTTTTCTGAAATGTCCTCATTTTCTAGTTCAATTTTTCTTAATTTGCTAGATAAAGAATCATTTTATATGGATAATTTGTTACCTTTAAATTGTGCATTTTCTAATTCTTCTTCTAGAATGTTTTCTCATCTTTTAGTAATCCAATCTCAATTTCCATTCTATTTATCTTAGCAATAAGTTCCTTATTCGGCTTCTTTTGTTCTCTAAATTTATCGTCTAGTTCCATAGTGATTTATAAGATTTCATTATAAGTAAGTTCAGGACATACCTCATCAATATTAGCCATAAAACATATATTTGCTTGTTCTGAGTCACTGTCACTATCACTTTCTGACGAAGATGATTTTTGAATCATCCCATGTAACTTGGAATGCTCTTCTTTTCTTTTTAAACTTCTCGATCTTTTGTTTCTTCTTATCATTCTTTGGGCAATCCTTCTTTATGTGACCATACTCGTCGTAATTAAAGCATTCGACCAAGGTCTGATTTGTTGAATTTGGTTTGTCGCTCTTATGAAACTTTGTCATTTTTTTGAACTTCTTGAGTTTGTTGTAGTTCATTTCTACGATTACTATTTCTTCCTCATTCAAGTCTGAATCTTCATTATTTTCTTGAAAAGCTATATTTTTCTTTTCAACATTTTGTTCTTTCCTAACCTGCAATTTAGCTTCATAGGACAAAAGATTACCTATCAATTTTTTAACCTTTGAGTTGAGAAAGAACGTTTGCCTCTTCTATGGCTAAGACTTTTCTTTCCCACTCATTAGATAATGAATTAAGATACGTGTAACTAAATCAAAATCAGTAATTTTAACTCCAAGAGCCATTAAATCATGTTGAATAGTTTGAAATCTAGTATACGCATCACTAATAGTTTCACCTGTTTTCATTTTAAATGATAAAAATTTATTTTGTAAAATCAATATTTTGGTTTGTTTGACTTTTGTAGTACCTTTATGAGTGATTTGTAGAGTTCTCCATATGTCATAAGCAGTAGTGCACATCATAACACGTGAAAACTCATTTTTATCAAATGCACAAAATAATACATTTATGGCTTTTGAATTATTTGATGCTGCTGCTTTTTGAACATCAGTCCAAGTACTTAATTCAGTTGTTGGTGGTTCATATTCTTTTGAGTAGCATCCCATATTTCTAAGCCATTAGCCTCCATGAAAATTCTCATATGTGTTGACCAATATGCATTATTAGACCTATTAAACAATGGTGGTCTTTGTATAGATTGTCCTTCTTGGAAAATGCTACTAACACTATTACTTGCCATACTAAAATCAATAAAACAAATACAAGTTGCTGTTATTCGTTATAACCTTTCCCTGATACCAATTGTAAGTCTATATAGGATCGTGTAAGTGTCTAAACTATAACAAGTATTAAGATTATGCAGTAGTAAAACAGTAAAGATAGAACAAGAGATAATCACACCAATATTTTATCCTGGTTCGGACCTCCCGTCCTACGTCCAGTCTCGAAGCTCCCCTTCGGCCTTTTAACTATCAATTGAATTGTCCTCGCTTCGCCCGAAGGAATAGGCTTATAGAAGATAAATATTCTTGACAAACTTGTGTTCTTTACAACACTAATATTGACTGATTCGCACAAATTGCTCCTATAATCTCCTTGAGTTGATTTGAGAGTTTAGTTACTAGATAAACTAGAAGTATTTAGTGCTTGACAAAAAATTAGAGAGCATTTGAGACTAAAGAGCTTTTCAGAGAATATAGAATAGATCTAGAGAGAATCGGTAATCAAAAAACTTGAATCATTGATCTATTTATAACAGACTAAGAGTTTTCATGAAAGGTTGTGAATTCTGAATAAAACCCTTTGTTTGAAATGATATCTCTTTTGAAAAAAAATCATATTTAAGAAGAAGAGTTAAAGTTGCAACTGTTCAAACTGAAGAGTAGTCTTTTGAAATCACAGGTCGTGTTCCAGGACAGACGTCTGTCTATATTGGTCAGACATCTGTCTTTCTATTCTGATATAACTCAGATACTTAGACAGACATCTGTCTTTAAGATGACATACGTCTGGGTGTGCAAGAAAGTTAGCTTGAGGCTTTCTACAGACGTCTATCATGTATATGACAGATGTTTGTGCTGAGTGAGAAGGATTTTTCCTGCTCTTAGTGACAGACGTCTGTTTAATATATGACAGATGTCTAACACTGCGTAGACACTATAATTTCATTCATGTTCTCTCATATTTTGTCAAGGAGATTGTACATCATATTTAATTAACTACATACGTCATACAAGACATTTAGTGAGTGTTCTTGTTGTCTTGAGTCTTCTCCTTGAGTTGATATCTGCATTGGTATGTATATACTTATAATGTGTATAGTGTGTCGTCATCAAAACTGAGGATCTAATAAGATCTACCCTACCCATTATCTTGAGTTGGCTATAATAGTATTCGCATTAAAGTCTTGGCGACACGATCTACTCGCAGAGAGATTTGAGCTATATACAGATCATAACTCGCTCAAATACTTATTCTCACAGAAGGACCTCAACCTAAGGCAGCAACGGTGGATGGAGTTCCTGACGTCCTACGATTTCGAGATAGCTTATACCCCGGGCAATGGTAATGTAGTGGCAGACGTATTGAGTAAGCAGAAGATGACTTTGAGTCCTCTATTCGTAGAATGCCAAAGCTTGGAGTACATCTCGACCTTTGATTTTAAGCCATCTACAAATTTGACATTGGGATTTTTAGCATCATTGGAGGTGCGACCAACTCTATTGGAGCAAGTTGGATCTACGCAAGACCCGCAAATTTTTAGTACATCCCTTAGATGTCCCACAATGGAAGTGGGAGAGCGTCTCTATGGATTTCATCGAGTGATTGCCTCGATTGAGGAAGGGCAATATAAGTATTTGGGTGATAGTAGATAGACTTACGAAGAGCGCTCATTTTATTCCTGTTAAGAGTAAGAGGATGAGCTTGGCTAACATCAATATATATTTGAGAGATAGTCCGACTGCATAGGGTACCTTCCAGTATAGTTTACGATCGTGACCCCATCTTTACTAGTGGGTTTTGGAAGATCTTAAGAGTGACGTTAAGTACAGAGCTACGTTAGAGCACGACATACCACCCTTAGATATATGGACAGACTGATAGGGTAAACAGAGTTCTTGAGGATCTTCTAAGACTATGTATCCTAGACTTTGGAGGGACTTGGGAGGAGCATCTCCCATTGGTGGAATTCACCTACAACAATAGTTAACAATCGAGCACAGGCATGGCACCCTTCAAAGTTCTTTATGGACAAACTTGTAGACCGTCGACTTATTGGTGGGAGTCTACGGACAGACTTCCACTTGGGCCGGAGATGATTTGAGAAACTTCCGAGAAGATTGATCTTATCCGCCAAAGAATGAAGGTTGCTCAAGACAGACAGAAATCATATGCTAATAAAAAGAGGACCAATTTAGATTTCGAAGTGGGAGATATGGTCTTCATTAAAGTATCACTGCTAAGGAATGTAGTTTTCTTTGGCTCAATAGGGAAGTTAGCGCTAATATTTGTAGGCTCGTTCCCTATAGCGGATTGGATATGTCTGATGGCTTATATGATTAAGCTACCAAAGAGACTAGCAGCCATACACGATGTGTTTCATGTTTCCCATTTAAGGAAATGTCTCCATGATACGGCAGAGATAGTAGAGCCGAGCACACTTAAAGGCGTGGAAGTTGAGAAGGAAGCATCAGTGAGAAAAGTTCTGTTAACAATATTTTCCGTCAACACCCGGGATGAGTTATATGGAGCATATATCTAAACAGATTGGTAGGACCACAGTCTAAGGTCACCGATGGACAATTTGAAGTTAGTGTTTCTTAGCTAAATCAACCATTTCCACGAAGAAAGATTCATTTAACTTGATACCACTGGAGCTTTGCGTAATCAGCTATCCCTTAGATTGCGGGCAATATGATATACATTGTGATAATAAGAAAATGGGCTAATGCTTCCCGATACTCGGATAATAAGGATATTGCAATGCTTATTGACTTAAATGATTCTCAATCACATCCCTCAAATGCCGACATTCATTGGTTGAATGCCCATGAGGTCCATGAAACAAACAAAATTTCCCTGTCGCCATTTCTTTCTCGGTCGAATCACGAGGTGGCGGTCTTTTGTACTGCAAAACATTGTACGTATCCAGGTAAATATTCTCCAGGGTGTCGTTCAATGGTGTATAATTCTCGTAGGTCTGGAATCGGGGTCTTTTGTTAGGATCGCTTCCCCTATTTCTGTTTCTTCTGTTACCGTTCGGATTACGGTTATTGTTGTTGTTATCCCCACTCCCAGCATTGTTGTTTCCACCCTTGTTTCCCACATTTACTTCAACCTTGCCGGAACTTTCCCCAGATTGCTTCATGGCGATATTACTCTGCACATTTTCTTTTGAAGCCGCCTCAGACTTTCTCTTTCGGTTTGCCTTGGCCTCCTCTCGCCTTAAATAAATATCGACTTTTTCATAGAATATCTCTCTTGTGGAGGGTGTCTTTCCAGAAAGGTAATCCCCGAACTCAGATTCAGGATCGACTCCTTCCTTTAATGCCATCAGGATGGTGGGCTTATGTGGGTCACTAAATTCAGTCACAGCTAGGTTAAAACGGTCAAGATATGCCCTCGAAAGACTCTCCTGGTGCCTGCTTGATTCTCGACAATTCAATAACACTTTTGGACTTTCGGGCATGGAGTCGGAACTGGTTCATAAAACGTTCGCTCAGTTCCCTGTAATTTGAAATCGAACGAGGAGGAAGTCGGGTAAACCAGAACAGCGCCACATCCTCTAAATAGATTGGGAATGCTTTGCACTTCACTTCATCAGGGGCAGCAGCAGCATTCATGAGCCACGAGTATCGCATCAAATGCTGTCCCGGATCAGTCCTTCCGTTGTACTTGTCCATCTGTGGCAAGTTAAAGCGCCGGGGGAATTGGAAGTCGAGGATATCGTCGGTGAAAGGAGTATGGCTTCGCTCAATGCCATAATCTTCATTTGTATAGTTCCGGCTCTCGGACATGATCTGGCGAACCATTGCCTGTACATCAGCATTAGTTAGGGGCCGCTCAGGTTCCCTGGCCCTAGTATCCAAGTTCCTTCTGGGCTCTTGTTCAGGAGATGCCCTTCTTCTTCAAGCTGTTTCTGCTCTATTCCGTTCCCTAAGCTCCCGGTCGATCTCGGGAGGAGGGGATTGGAGCCTTTGCCCCCTAGCGGGGTCATTGTTTCCTAGTGCTCGTGCAATATCCTCACGAGACCCCAAAGATCCAAATGTCAGCTGCTCCACATTCTGAGGTCGTTCGAGTGGCCTTCGTTTACGGGGCCGCTCTTCCTCGGAAGATGAAGACTGATCCACTGGGGTGTGACGAACCAGTGATGGGGTCCTCTGTCGACGGAGTTCGCTGATCTCCCGACTCATGAGCCTCATATTTTCCTGCATCATGAGATTAGTACGCTCGTGGACTTTCATAGCCTCCCTTGTGCTATCAAGCATGTCAAGTAAGCGCGAGGAATCTCCTTGAGTAATGGGCGCAGATGGATTGACCTGATCACTAACCCTGGTGGCTGGAATCGGAGCATTCGTAGGGACTCGAGTAGAGGTTCCAACTTCACCAAGTGTCGGATCGGATCAGAGATAGGAGGTCGGGTCGGTTCGGAGCTGGGGAGCCTGGTCGGGTCGGTACGTGGCAAGCTGCTCGGGTCGGTTCAGATTGGGGGAATGCACTGCTTCAGAATCTCCTACCCGGAACGGATCGGAGCTTTCCCCCTGTAGACGGTTCAGATTTCCTGCATTGGTTCGTCCTGCTGCTGAACTCTGCCCACGAGACCTTGTTACAACCGCGTTTTGTTGATCTTCACCAGCTCCATTTCCTCGACCGGATTGAACTTCTTTGCCTTTTCCTTTGGCCATGATTCTTTGACAATCACTTCAACAAATATCTAAGAACGTAGAAACTTGAGGATTAACTTCTTTGAACTCAACGGTCCAAAAAGTAGAACGATAATCCCGAAAAACAAAGAATCAGATGATTTCTCAGTGAAAGCACCAAAATGTTAGACCAAAAAGTGGTTCTAACACCCAAATTGATTAAAAGCAAATGAAATAAGATAAAAATAAAAATAAACACACAGGATTTATAGTGGTTCGGCGAAGAAATGCCTACGTCCACTTGTCTCTCACTATAATTACTGATTTAGTTGCAAGTACAATGAAATATTCACTTGATTCCTCTCACAACTCACTTATAATCACTCAATTATAGAAAACAAATAATGAAAGAAGATTTGGATTCTCCGGGATTGCTGGAATTCGGGTTATGAAGGTGGTTGAACTCTCCAAGTGCCAGAAAAAAGATCCTTTTCTTTGTCTCCAGACGGGGTATTTATAGGTGTGAATTTACTCAGAGCCCGATCCGGATCGGAGCCACGTGTCATCCATCCCATCAGCATCGGGTTCGGATGGATTTCTATGTTGACAACGCATCAGAATAATGGACGTTATGGGCAGGAACTGGTCATAGCCGATCCGGATATCCAGGCGCTCGTGCAGGGGAGTGATGTGAAAAATGGGTTCGGGTCGGAGGGACATGTACAAGGGGTTCGGATCGGGATATCCGATCCGACCCGGATTGACTTGGAAACAATGCTCTCTCCTCTTTATTCTGCTCCGCTCCGATCTATCTCCGTAGCAATCAAGTGGCTTTCCGATCCAATTGAGATTATATTGTCCTCCGATCCGAACAGCTGTGCCTTTCTAATTTCATCAGCAATAGTTCACCGATCCGAACGGAAAACTTTATCCGATCCGAACTGCTATCCTGCTCCGATCCGACCCGCTTCAGAGATTTTCAAGTTCTTCAATATTTCTTATCTTGACTTTGTGTTGCCCAGTTCAAAAAGTGGGCTAACATTTTGCCCCCTCAAATGACGCTTCTGTTGGAAACGAAGTGTGCTTTGATGTTGCCCGAATATTGGTTCTTGAATCTGAATAGTCAGAAAGTCACTTCTGTTCGTTTGTAGAGATGCATTGCTTCATAAAATCATGTCTTTTGTTGCTTATATATAGGTTGTAGAATTTGCGAACAACTTTCTTTGTTTTTGAGTCAAATCTAGAAGTTCTTCTCGACATACAGTGTTTCTCTCAGGTATACTCTTCTTTTATTTTTCATTTGAATTCTATTTGATTCAGATGCCAAGTCAACACGTGAATCCTACCTAGGTTCGGAGTGCGACCTGGGTGCCTCTTCTTCCTGTTTTGCTTTGTACTGCGTCAATGGGCCAGAAGGTGTGGGCTGTTGGGCTCGTACTCCGGACCGAGCGGAAAAATAGGAGGGGAATACGAGTAGCCACCTCCCTCCTATATAGATCCTCTGCCCCCATCTCCTTCTTTCTTTCTTCTTTTATTTTCGCTTTTCTTCCAGGAATTACTCCAAAGGAAAAACGAAAACCCTAACTTCCCAAAAAGAAAATCAAAATTCCTTTTCGCATCCTTAAATCAATTGTATCGGTAGGTCATAACTTCAATTAAGCTTCTCTTTAACTGATTTCAGTTGTAATTTGCGGTTTAATATGAATGATTTGAGCATATTTACGGTTCAATCTCAATGACACGGCCATCCCCTCCTCTACCACCGTCGCTGATATCTCTGCTACCACCTCGAGGCATTGATAGGTTGAAGAAGGCGTGCGCTTGCTCCTAATTGGAGCTGTTGATATGCGATTGGGTTCGGAGGTGATTGAGGAAGAAGAAGAAGATGAAAGACATGAGAAATCGGTTTGGGCGAGGAAACATGGAAGATGGAGGAGGAGAGCAAAGTTTTATCTTTCCGGTTCGGGTCGGAAGAGTGGAAATGGAAAACAAGGGATAGCCTATCGGATCGGATCGGAGGGTGAAAACAGATAAATAGGGGGCGTCGATATTCAAACTCATCCGATCTGTTCCTATTACATGTCTCCGAGCCGATCCGGTTGAACATAACCTTTCATCCAGTGCACAACTTTTCTTCAGTCCGATCCTATGATGCCTGCCCGAACCGAACCGAGAACCACTCAATCTAAAGCACAAAATTTTGTCCAACTATTTAAAACAATGCTAGATATTACTTCCAACTTCATGAACAGTTAGGATAGTGCCTTGCGGACATAAATGAACATTAAGAACTACTCTGACCACCACTTTCTCTTCAAAGTTTCGCCTTATATTGTTGCATCTTTACTTTGCATTTCTCACATTCACTGCACACATTTTAGTTCACGCACATGCACAGGGGGGGTACGGGCTAATTTACTCTAATTCGTGTTATTGCTTCTTCAATAGTTCTATGACCATGAGACCCAGACGCTCTTCCAGACTAGCTGAGAGGAAAGAAGCCCCGGAAACCTCTAACAAAATCACTCTCGCGGACATATCTTCTCCGTCAGATCCATAATGGGACAATGAGGGTCCAGACTACGGGGTTGGAAATCGGGAAAGCAACGAGGTGTCTTCAGAGAATGAAGTTTCTCTGGGTTTTGAGGAGGAAGGAGGGATTGGCGACACTCGAGCCCCCGATGAATTTGAATCGGCCGTTATATTGGAATCACCTCCAGATTCCGTTGAATCAACAATCGACAACGATCGACTTGTCCGAATTTGCTTAAAGTACAGGATAATGAAAAGAGACACTCTAGTGCCTTCAAGCTCTGACCGTCCCCACAACCCTCCAGAAGGATATATGGCGGTCACTCGATTGATGTGCATGGTCGGCGCTATTCCTCCATTCTCTCCCTTCATCGTTGACTTTTTAAGACAAATGCGGATTGCCCCCATGCAGCTGCATCCCAATTCGTATGCCTACTTGCACACTTTGTACATAGCATATCGTGAAATCTTAGGCATAGAGCTCACGTTCGATGACGTTCACTTCTTCTATAACTTCAAGCATCGGACTCGAGAGACTCCATCTTTCTGCTATTTTGAGTCAGTTCCAAAAAGGAAGATAATCTCAGCACCATTCAGCAGTAAAGCTGGAGATTCCAGACTAGAATGGTTCTACGTGAAGCGGCAGCCTGGATGTGCCAGGAGGTGGACAAAATCAAGTAAAGCACTGATTTTCTAAATCCGGGCTCTATACACTTGAATCATCACCTTAACTTGTTTTCCTCTTTGTTTGCAGTCGACAATCCAAAACAAATATCAGATCAGGTGTTCTTTGACCGGATGCACCAACTTCTTAATGGCGATCAAAAGTTCTTGACTATCGACGAAGTCCTTAAAGACGAATATCTTCACTTTCATGGGCTGTTATCCGTTTTTCGTAGCATTGGTCATGGGACGGCTCCATACGTATATATTCCTCCAATGGAGGTAGTCCCGGAGACAGGAGAAGGCTCGGGAGTTCCTACAGTGCCTCTTCAAACTTCACCTTCTCCATCTTCTACACAAGATGACGAATTGGCTAACCTGGCCGAAATGCATCGTGAAGGATATACTGCCCCCGAGGAGGCTACTTCTCTGGAAAAGTCAACACCCTCCCAAGAGTCGCCACTTAATGTTTCCGAGGGGGATGTCCCTAGTACTGATGAGCAAATATTTCAGGGTTTGGGGGATCTCCCCTTACCTGAAACTATATACACTTCGGAGGATTTCAGGAAGGATCCTTTAGTCTTCACCTCTTCTGAAGAGACCACTCCTGCTAAGGCCAAAGAGCCTGCCCGTACTAGTCTAGCTTCAGACTCGGGTTGGTTGGGGGGAAACACACCACTTAGGACACACTTTATACAACAGCATTAGCATTCATTGCACCTCTTTCTCCGTGAATCCATTAATTCTAAATTTCGTTTGTCTTATTGTGCAGGTACGATGTCTCGATCCTACTACGATATCAGGAAGCTTCGCCGCAGCATGTCCAATCCTCCTCAGGATGTCGAGTATGATCGTCGTGATGATCGGGGCAGGGATGAGAGAAGGCCTTATGATCCCTATCGTTCTCAACCCTCACGTTCTCGCTCACCAGTTCGGCCGGAACAAGAGAAATACAGGGGTTATCAAAGCCGAAGGGAAGAGGACAGACCACAATCTAAAGACACCACTTCTTCCCATGAAAAGCGCAGTAGAGAGAGAAGTCCTCTGAAAGAAACCGGGTCTCGGAGTAAGCACAAGGTCCCTGCTACTAAACGACCTAGGACAGACAAAGAAACTACCGAATCCTCCTCACACAGGGACACCGAATTGACAATCCCCGCTTCTCCCCCACTAGATGCGGAAACTGCAGTAAAGCGGGCATATTTGGAGGAGCAATTTCCCGAACACTACTTCGAGACTTTGACTTTTTTACCTGCCCTTGAACCTGTTTCTTCTAAGTGGGCAGATGAGGCCAAAGCAAAGAGAGATGCGGTTGAAAAATAATATACTGAGATGTTTAAATATTCACGCAATCTTTCCAGAATTATCTGCACTCTAATCACGAATACTGATTCAATGCAAAAGACCTCGGAGGAGGATGCCAAGGCTTTAAAAGCTCTAGGAAAAGATTTGGAAGACACTCAAGCTCAGCTAGCTGTCGCTCAAAGGGACGCTTCTAACTTCAAACAACAATTTGAGGACATGCAAAAACGTTATCATGAATTGCTTGAATCTCACACTAAGAGCGTTCTGAATTAAAAAAGCAAGCTGATGAGGCTAAGTCAGAAGCTGCTAAGACACACCTTGCTTATGCTGAGCTTGAACGGAAAAATGCCGAGTTAGCAAAGAGGAGTGCTGAACTAGAAAAGAAGAATGCTGACTTGGCTTCAAAGCTATTGGAGGCGGAGAACAGAGCTGCCCTGGCTGAGGGCAATGTTGAGTGTGCTATCAAATCTGCGGAGGAAGGCCGCAAACAATTATCTGAGGTGGAGGCTGATATTCAGGGTTTCGGCGAATTAATGATTGAATTCTTCGCACATATCATCCGTCGCCGAAACATTTCTTGGATCGAGGATTATCCATCCACTCTGGCTCAAGTATGGAATCAGATCGTCGAGTGGGAAAAAGAGGAACTTAAGGTCGATTCCATCGATGAAGATAAGCTAATGGAGAAATACTTGAGAGATGATGAACCGGAGCGCCTAGCCGAAGGGCGCCGCCTCATTGCTGAGGCCGTGGAAGAAGAGAGACGAAAGTCTAAACAGAAGAATGTTCGCGAAGTTGGTTCCTCTTCTTCTGCCCCTGCGACTTCTGAAGTAGAGGGGTACGATCCTGAAAATCCGGGAATTCCCCGAACAACTCTGCTATCCCCTAATCCTGAAACAGCACCAGAGGTAGTAGTCACCCCTGCCGAGAAGTCTTCGGAAGGTATCCCTACCTTTTCTCCTCAATTTGTCAAGGCTATTTCTACCTTTCGCCACGTGATTGAGCAATCAATGAAAAACCCGTTGTTTTCGCCTGAATTGATAACTGTTGCTCCTCATTCTGTAGGTATTGAGCCATCTGAAAAGACAGATGTGACTCAGGGAGCCACCGCCGGGACAAAGCCCGCAGAAAAGGCCAAAAGACGGGAAGACAAGGCTGCTTCTATAGACTTGGGAGAAGGAAGTGAGCCGACTAAGGCCGCCACTCCCCATGATGAAGAAATGATAGCAGCTTTAAGGGATGATGGCGGTGACGGGGGTCAGGAAGAGGAACCAGAAGTTGCAATAATCGGGGAGTCAAAAAGTGCTGATGACGTTACCTTGGCTGCAATGAAAGCTGATCAAGACAAGCGCATGCAATTAAAAACCGAAGAACTTGACCCTGAAGCCCTCAAGCCCCTCACAGTTGTGGATGCGGGATCAAGGTTAGTTGTTAAGCTCTCAACTAGATCTATTACAGAGGAACTCGCTAAAAAATCTTCTCTTGATTCCAGCGCTCCGTCCTCTGGGAAGAAGTCAACCGGTTCCAGCACTGCATCTTCAGGAAAGAAGAAATCTAAACGAATCTTGACAGAGGCTGAGAAAGAAGCAAAGGATGCGGAGAAAACCGCCAAAAAGTCCAAGGCTCACTCAAAACCTAAATAGTGGATTGCCTTGTATCATTTTAGCACCCAGTGAACCAACAATTGCTGCTACAAGGGTGGCTCCTATGCTTCCTTTTTTAGCTATTTTCCTGTACAAATTCATTCATTTGTAAATAAAAAATAACTCATTTTCTGCAATGTCTGTTGTTAGTAGTTCTGCACTTATGTAAAAATGCATGTCTTGCTATAGTTACGAAATGAAGTCACGGAGCGAGGGAATATGTGTATACATATATGCCCCCAGTTAATTCTAATAAATTATTAATGCTTAATCAAGCAATCTGAATGCTCCCGATTTTCCGACGGGATAGCATTTCCTGTGTTGTCAGTGCCTGTCGTTTTTCTGGCATTTCTTTTATACTCTCTCTCTCTCTGGAGAGTTAGAGTTAGGGAAAAATTTCTTTTTCAGCGCTCAGTCGGAGACGCTTTTATACTCTCTCTCTCTCTCTGGAGAGTTAGAGTTAAGGGAAGAATTTCCTTTTCAGCGCTTAGTCGGAGACGCTTTTATACTCTCTCTCTCTGGAGAGTTAGAGTTAAGAATGTCGTTTTCTCATTCTTTTATGTCTTGTCGCACAAATAGTCGTTGTGCTTCTTCTTATGTCTAAACTGTCTTCAACCTTTTCAGGGTTTGAGTCATCCTGTATTCTATAATCACAACAGAATAATCGATGAATGTATATATGTAATGCATAAAAGTAAATAACACACAATATTTTTATAGTGGTTCGGCTGAGTTGTAGCCTACATCCACTTTATAATTCTTTATTCATATCATCAGGTTTTCCCAAGGCAAGTCGTGCCTTATTACAGAGTTCATAAGAAAAATAACAAAGAGTACAGCATTTCTAATCCAAATATCGCATTAAGTGTTGGGCATTCCATGCTCGAGGGACTTCTTCGCCATCTACGGTCGTTAACTTGAAGGTTCCTTTTTCAAGTTTCTGTTGGATGACAAAGGGTCCTTCCCACTTTGGACCGAGGTGAGGAAGGGATGGAAAGACTCTCTTTAGCACCAAATCTCCTGGTTCAAAAGTCCTGAGGCGAACTTTTTTGTCGTAATAGCGTGCCATCTGATGTCGATGTCTTGCCACACGCAAATCTGCTTCGTCCCTTTTTTCTTCGACTTCATCAAGAGACTCAAGTAAGAGCGCCCGATTCGTCATTGGGTCATAATATGTCACCATGTGGGAAGGAACTTCCAGTTCAACTGGAATTACAGCTTCTGAGCCAAAGGAGAGAGAGAAAGGGGTATGACCGGTGGCCGTTTTAAATGTTGTTCGATATGCCCACAAAGCTAGGGGCAATTCGTCAACCCATGTTGCTTTTGCACGCTCTAACTGTTTCTTGAGGATGGATTTTATAACTTTGTTTATTGCCTCTACTTGCCCGTTCGACTGAGGGTAGGCAACTGCAGTATATCGCTTGTCAATCTTATACTTCTGGCAGAAATTTCTGAATTCAGTACTATCAAATTGGGTTCCGTTGTCTGTTATAATCGTCTTTGGGATCCTGAATCGGCATATAATATTTCTGACCACAAAACTTATCACCTTTCTTGCCGTGATCTTGGTCAAGGGCTCAGCTTCCACCCACTTCGTAAAATAGTCCACGGCCACTATTGCATATTTAGCCCCTCCTTTAGCAATCGGTAGAACTCCAATGATATCAATTCCCCATGTGGCAAATGGCCAAGGACTCACCATTGATTTAAGTTGGGTCGACGGTGCTCTGGGGATTTTGGCGAATCTCTGGCACTTATCGCAGCGTCGTGAATAATCAGCTGCATCTTTATTAATTGTAGGCCAGAAGTATCCGTATCGCAATATCTTCTTTGCTAAAGTCTGACCTCCTGTATGATCTCCACACTCACCTTCGTGTACTTATCTTAGTACACGCTTGATGTCGTCGTGTGCTATACATCGTAACAGGGGCATAGAAAATCCTTGCCCATAAAGAGTGTCATCTTGTATGACATATCTGGTAGCCTTGCGAACTACAGCCCTTTTCTCACTCTTCTTTGATGGGAGTGTCCCATTCTTAAGGAAATTCTTAATTGGAGTCATCCACGACTCCTTCTCCGGTTCTGCTTCGAAAGCGAACTCAACTTCCATCGACTCAAAGCTTGGTGATTCCAACGTTTCAATTGGAATTATTTCAGTCTCTTCTGGATTGTCGGAACTAGCCAGCTTTGCCAGCCTATCCGCCTTCTGGTTTTCAGCTCTTGGGATATGTGTTATGTTGTACCGCTCCAAGCTACTCAATAGCTCTCTCACTTTCCTGAGGAAGGCGATGAGTCGAGGTCCCCGAGCCACAAATTCCTCTCGCACTTGGCAAACAATGATTTTAGAGTCACAGAATATGTCTAACATTTTTACTCCGAGGTCCTTAGCAAGCTTCAGCCGGGCAATCAGGGCTTCATATTCAGAGTCATTGTTAGTCGCTGAAAATTCTAATCGTAGAGCATAATATAACGACCGTCCTTCGGGGGTGACTAAGACAATTCCAGCTCCGGACCTTCGATCGTTCTTGGCTCCATCTGTGTATAGTTTCCACGGATCTATCTTTAACTCATCCTCGGATCTAACCAATTTGTCATCGATTACTTCCTCCTCTGGGATGGTGAATTCCGCAATAAAGTCTGCCAGAGCTTGCCCCCTGATCGACTTTCGTGGTTGAAAATTCAAATCAAACTGACTTAATTCTATATTCCATTTGATCAACCTTCCCGATGCTTCGGGTCTCTGCAACACCTGCCTCAAAGGCTGGTCGGTGTATATGGTTATTGGATGAGCTTGGAAATAGTGACGAAGTTTTCGGGATGCAATTAGGAGGCTGTAAGCGAGCTTCTCAATCTTTGGGTAATTGCGCTCTGCCGATGCTAATTTCTTGCTTACATAATACACTGGCCTTTGTACTTTGTCTTCTTCTCGAACCAGGGCTGTGCTAACGGCGTGAGCCGAGACTGCCAAGTAAACAAACAATTCTTCGTGATCTACTGGCTTTGACAAAATCGGCGGTTTCTCTAGTAGTTCCAATAAATTTCGAAAGGCCTCAACACAGTCTGGAGTCCACTCGAAGTTCTTCTTTCCTCTTTTAATCAAATCAAAAAATGGAACGCATTTGTCTGTGGCTTTGGAGACGAATCTACTCAGCGCCGCTACTTTCCCTGCGAGACTTTGGACGTCTTTAATTCTCCTCGGCTCTTCAATATTTCTAATCGCTGCTATCTGGCTAGGATTGATTTCAATTCCTCGGGAGCTCACAATGAAGCCTAGGAACTTTCCCGATGCCACTCCAAATGAGCATTTCAGAGGATTCAATTTCATCCGATATTTTCGCAGGATACCAAACATTTCCGCCAAGTCTTGCGTATGCATGGAGGACTGTTTCGATTTGACAAGCATATCATCCACATAAACTTCCATAGTCTTTCCTATTTGATTATAAAACATTCTGTTCACCAAGCGCTGATAAGTGGCTCCAGCGTTTTTCAATCCGAATGGCATTACAACATAACAATACAATCCCAAATTTGTAATGAAGCTCGTATGTTCTTGGTCTGGCACGTGCATAGGAATTTGGTTGTACCCAGAATATGCATCCATGAAAGAGAGAAGTTCATGACCTGCTGTCGAATCTACAAGCTGGTCAATTCTGGGAAGTGGGAAACTATCTTTAGGGCAGGCTTTGTTCAAATCTGAAAAATCAATACAAGTCCGCCACTTTCCATTCGGCTGCTTTATTAAGACGGGATTCGATATCCAGTCGGGATATGTCGAATCTCGAATAAATCCATTCTACTCCAACTTCTCCACTTCCTCTTTGAGAGCAGCCGACCTCTCTGGGCCCAGCATGCGTCTCTTTTGCTTCACAGGCGGATGTTTCGGGTTTACATTCAATTTGTGACTTATGATGAATGGCGATATCCCACACATGTCAGCGTGGGTCCAGGCAAACACGTCCAAGTTCGCCTTCAAAAAGTCCGTTAGTTCTTTGGCCCGACATGGATCCAATTGAGACCCAATCTTCAAGACTCTTGTCGGATCAGCGTCATCAATGGGAATTTCCACTGTCGCTTCATTAGGAGTTGCATTCTTAGTCTCTGGTTCCCCGTCTTTTCTGGGATCCAGGTCTTCAGGCGTTCCTTTTAGCAACTCCTTCGGGGCCGATTTCTCTAATTGCTATGCTGAGCCCCCCTTTGGGGGAGGCGAGGCATCTTCACTTTCGATGTTAAGTCCTTTCATCAACATCTTTAGTTCGGCCACATAGCAGGCCCGTCCGGAAACTTGATCCCCTCTCATTACTCCAGTTCCAGCTTCGGTTGGGAACTTAAGCAATAAACACCATGGGGCGATACAAACTCTGAATTTAGCAAGGGCAGGCCTCCCCAAAAATGCATTATAAGGCGAATCTACGTCCAATACTACGAACTGAAGCATCCGCACTCTTCTGCGTTCTCCTTGCCCCAAGGTCACGGGCAATTCTATATATCCCATGGGAGCTGTTGATGCCCCATTGAAGCCTCTTATCCATCCTTCACATGGCTTCAAATCTTCAGACTCAAGCTTCATCTGATCAAATGACTTTTTAAACAAAATATTAACGGAACTTCCGTTGTCTACTAATACCTTATGAACCAAGGCCGGCCCAATGGTGGTAGTAATAACCAACGGATCATCAGTGGGTGATTGGATCCCAGTATTATCTCTGCTGCGGAACACCACGTCGTCAAACATGGTCTTCTGTTGTTTTATGGGGGTGACATCTTCCAAATCATCACCTTCATTCACATCTATGTGCTTGGCAGCATTTACATATTGATCCATTGATCTGAAACTTCGGATTGCTGGGTGAGGTCCGCCCACTATGGAGTTGATAACAATTCCTTTACCTTTCTGCTGCGCTGTAGGCTTGGGAGCAGGTAGAATTTGTTTTGGAGCCTGCTCTCCTTGCCCCCTGTCCCTCGGGGCAACCTTGTATTCATCCAACTTCCCTTCACGCAGCAGCTTCTCAATCACATCCCTCAAATGCCGACATTCATTGGTTGAATGCCCATGAGGTCCATGAAACAAACAAAATTTCCCTGTCGCCATTTCTTTCTCGGTCGAATCACGAGGTGGCGGTCTTTTGTACTGCAAAACATTGTACGTATCCAGGTAAATATTCTCCAGGGTGTCGTTCAATGGTGTATAATTCTTGTAGGTCTGGAATCGGGGTCTTTTGTTAGGATCGCTTCCCCTATTTCTGTTTCTTCTGTTACCGTTCGGATTACGGTTATTGTTGTTGTTACCCCCACTCCCAGCATTGTTGTTTCCACCCTTGTTTCCCACATTTACTTCAACCTTGCCGGAACTTTCCCCAGATTGCTTCACGGCGATATTACTCTGCACATTTTCTTTTGAAACCGCCTCAGACTTTCTCTTTCGGTTTGCCCTGGCCTCCTCTCGCCTTAAATAAATATCGGCTTTTTCATAGAATATCTCTCTTGTGGAGGGTGTCTTTCCAGAAAGGTAATCCCCGAACTCAGATTCAGGATCGACTCCTTCCTTTAATGCCATCAGGATGGTGGGCTCATGTGGGTCACTAAATTCAGTCATAGCTAGGTTAAAACGGTCAAGATATGCCCTCAAAGACTCTCCTGGTGCCTGCTTGATTCTCGACAATTCAATAACACTTTTGGACTTTCGGGCATGGAGTCGGAACTGGTTCATAAAACGTTCGCTCAGTTCCCTGTAATTTGAAATCGAACGAGGAGGAAGTCGGGTAAACCAGAACAGCGCCACATCCTCTAAATAGATTGGGAATGCTTTGCACTTCACTTCATCAGGGGCAGCAGCAACATTCATGAGCCACGAGTATCGCATCAAATGCTGTCCCGGATCAGTCCTTCCGTTGTACTTGTCCATCTGTGGCAAGTTAAAGCGCCGGGGGAACTGGAAGTCGAGGATATCGTCGGTGAAAGGAGTATGGCTTCGCTCAATGCCATAATCTTCATTTGTATAGTTCTGGCTCTCGGACATGATCTGGCAAACCATTGCCTGTACATCAGCATTAGTTAGGGGCTGCTCAGGTTCCCTGGCCCTAGTATCCGAGTTCCTTCTGGGCTCTTGTTCAGGAGATGCCCTTCTTCTTCGAGCTGTTTCTGCTCTATTCCGTTCCCTACGCTCCCGGTCGATCTCGGGAGGAGGGGATTGGAGCCTTTGCCCCCTAGCGGGGTCATTGTTTCCTAGTGCTCGTGCAATATCCTCACGAGACCCCAAAGATCCAAATGTCAGCTGCTCCACATTCTGAGGTCGTTCGAGTGGCCTTCGTTCACGGGGCCACTCTTCCTCGGAAGATGAAGACTGATCCACTGGGGTGTGACGAACCGGTGATGGGGTCCTCTATCGACGGAGTTCGCTGATCTCCCGACTCATTAGCCTCATATTTTCCTGCGTCATGAGATTAGTACGCTCGTGGACTTTCATAGCCTCCCTTGTGCTCTCAAGCATGTCAAGTAAGCGCGAGAAATCTCCTGGAGTAATGGGCGCAGATGGATTGACCTGATCACTAACCCTGGTGGCTGGAATCGGAGCATTCGTAGGGACTCGAGTAGAGGTTCCAACTTCACCAAGTGTCGGATCGGATCGGAGATAGGAGGTCGGGTCGGTTCGGAGCTGGGGAGCCTGGTCGGGTCGGTACGTGGCAAGCTGCTCGGGTCGGTTCAGATTGGGGGAATGCACTGCTTCAGAATCTCCTACCCAGATCGGATCAGAGCTTTCCCCCTGTAGACGGTTTGGATTTCCTGCATTGGTTCGTCCTGCTGCTGAACTCTGCCCACGAGACCTTGTTACAACCGCGTTTTGTTGATCTTCACCAGCTCCATTTCCTCGACCGGATTGAACTTCTTTGCCTTTTCCTTTGGCCATGATTCTTTGACAATCACTTCAACAAATATCTAAGAACGTAGAAACTTGAGGATTAACTTCTTTGAACTCAACGGTCCAAAAAGTAGAACGATAATCCCGAAAAACAAAGAATTTAGATGATTTCTCAGTGAAAGCACCAAAATGTTAGACCAAAAAGTGGTTCTAACACCCAAATTGATTAAAAGCAAATGAAATAAGATAAAAATAAAAATGAACACACAGGATTTATAGTGGTTCGGCGAAGAAATGCCTACGTCCACTTGTCTCTCACTATATTTACTGATTTAGTTGCAAGTACAATGAAATATTCACTTGATTCCTCTCACAACTCACTTATAATCACTCAATTATAGAAAACAAATAATGAAAGAAGATTTGGATTCTCCGGGATTGCTGGAATTCGGGTTATGAAGGTGGTTGAACTCTCCAAGTGCCAGAAAAAAGATCCTTTTCTTTGTCTCCAGACGGGGTATTTATAGGTGTGAATTTACTCAGAGCCCGATCCGGATCGGAGCCACGTGTCATCCATCCCATCAGCATCGGGTTCGGATGGATTTCTATGTTGACAACGCATCAGAATAATGGACGTTATGGGCAGGAACTGGTCATAGCCGATCCGGATATCCAGGCGCTCGTGCAGGGGAGTGATGAGAAAAATGGGTTCGGGTCGGAGGGACATGTACAAGGGGTTCGGATCGGGATATCCGATCCGACCCGGATTGACATGGAAACAATGCTCTCTCCTCTTTATTCTGCTCCGCTCCGATCTATCTCCGTAGCAATCAAGTGGCTTTCCGATCCAATTGAGATTATATTGTCCTCCGATCCGAACAGCTGTGCCTTTCTAATTTCCTCAGCAATAGTTCACCGATCCGAACGGAAAACTTTATCCGATCCGAACCGCTATCCTGCTCCGATCCGACCCGCTTCAGAGTTTTTCAAGTTCTTCAATATTTCTTATCTTGACTTTGTGTTGCCCAATTCACAAAGTGGGCTAACACGGAGAAAGATCTCGTGTTTCCACGAAGCCTTTTCCCATTATGAGGGTTTTGTGATCAGTCCTTCTATACAAAAAGGGTTAGAGTTAATTCCCTGTTCCATCATCACAATATGATTATCAAATCACGAAAATGTTTAAGCCTTCGATTTCTTCATTCATAAATTGCTGATATATTACAGGATTTGTAGGAATTCCCAATCCGATTCGGAAATTAGGATTTGTTCTCTTCAAGAAGGAAGAATGAAAAAGAGTAATAGATGAGGAAAATGGAAGAATCGTCCCCCCTATCTTGCTCTTGGGGTCCTATTTATAGGGAAATAGGGACACCTTCTGCTGTTAGGTTATTAGGCTTGTACGGGCCTTTGCCTACCACTTTTTCTTAGTCTTGAACCTTTTGCTTCCGACTGACTTTATGTTGCAAATTATAGTCTTCAATAGTTAGGGTCTCGGTTAATTGGGGCTCCTTTGAGATTGATGTGGGCTTGTCGACGTGGTAGTTTCCGGATGACATTTGAACTTCCGACAGAAGGTCTTGGGTGTAGGCTTTCGAATGTAAGCTTATAGACGTAGGCTTTTGGATTTACCATGAATTTTAGAGAAGCTTGTCCCCATGATGTGTATAGACGACCACTGGTTTGAAACTGTTGTTGGTCTCTGTACTAGGTAGATTAATACGAATGGCCTGTATCTCCGCTAGGGTTCCGGTTAGCCTTTTGGTAGAGCTTTTGGGATAGTCTAGTTTTCCGGAAGGTGACCCACGGTGATGCTTCTGTTTTCTATCAATGTATCTTTTCGTCATTTATGCAGTTGATGTTTCAGAAGCTGGTTTTGGATAATCCTTATGCATTTCTAGCATGGTTTTCTTGATGTTTTTGCCTGTTGACGTATCAATATCAAGTAAAATAATACCGATGATCTTTCCGTTGGTGGAGCTCTTTCCACTTTCATTCTTTACATTTGATTTAGGTGACCTTTCGCCATAAAATCCTTCTTCTGGGGTTGACCTCGTCGAATGGACGGTGTCAAATAGGCTTTGCCGAAATTCTATATTTTTTGAGTTCCTTTCTTCCTGAGATGCGTCAGTTTATGCTACTTTCAGATCGTTCTCCTCTGCTCTCGGTTCTTTCTTTCATTTGGCTCTTTTCTTCTGGGAGATTATTTTGTGCTTGTGTTCCTCCGATACCCCTTCACTGTTAACCTGCATTAAGGGTTAATTTTAGTAGTAACATTTGGCCCCCCAAGTGAAGAGGTGTTCTTGGGTTTCCAAGTCAAACTTTCTTTCCAGATTTTTCTATTTATCTATGAGTTATTTCTCAACACTGGTTTTAAAAGATTGAGAGACGACTTTTTTTAATTGGATAGTTATTTTAGTCCAACTTTTACTTTGATAACCTGATGATTGAAGACCGGGGATTCTCTTCCAGTATATATAGTGACCTAAATCGGCCCAAACTCGGGTATTAATATGGATAGAAGACTAGAATCCCTTTCCGATATTTGTAAGGAGCCGAATCAACCTAGATTCGGGTATTACAAGATTGAGGACCGGAAATCCCTTCCGGCATTTGTGAAGAAACAAATCAACCCAGATTCATGTATTAATATGGATAAAAGACCAAAAACCTCTTTTGGAATTTGTGAAGAGCCGAATCAACCTAGATTGGGGTATTTATAGATTAAGGACCAGAAACCCCTTTCGGCATTTGTGAAGAGCTGAATTGACCCAAATTCGAACACTCATATAGATAAAGGACCGGAAACCTCTTCCGGCATTAGTGAAGAGCCGAATCAACCTAGATTTGGGTACTTAAAGATTGAGGACTGGAAACCTCTTCTGGCATTTGTGAAGAGTTGAATCAATCTAGATTTGGGTGTTAACATAGATAAAGGACCGGAAGCCTCGTCCAGTATTAGCGAAGTGCCGAATAAAACCCAGATTCGGGTATTTAATATAGATAAAGGACAGGAAACATCTTCTGATATTAGTGAAGTGCCGAATCAACCTAGATTTGGGTATTTAATGATTGAAGACCGAAAATCCCTTCTGGTATTTATGAAGAGCCGAATCAACCCTGATTCGGGTATTTATAGATTGAGGACCGAAAACCCCTTTCGGCATTTGTGAAGAGCCGAATCAACCCAGATTCAGGTATTTATAGATTGAGGACCGGAAATTTCTTTCGGCATTTGATTTATGAAGCAAAGCTTGTAGATGCTTCTTGTCCACCCTCCGGGATTATGATGTCAAAGCAGAGGATGTACGTGCTTTGTTGGCCACTTTCTGGGCCTGTGCATCCAGTGCGCTTGGCAAGCTTATCCACAAGTTGGGCCCAAGGACTTACCCGACCTCCCTCTAGGAGGCGCCTTATCCTGACCATTGTAGGCGATGATAAGGTCTTAGAAACTTAGACAGGGCCATCGTCGGCACAGAACTAAGGTTTACTCTTTTGATGCTCTATACTGACCATTGTAGGTACTGACAGAGGCTTACATGCCACCCCTTTCGAGGGGTGCCCTATTATGACCATTGTAGGTGATTATAGGGGTTTGCATTCCCTTCTGCGGGTAACGCGGAACATAAGCAGAGGTGGGACGTGCTCTTCTACAAGCAGAGGCAGGGAGTACTCTTCTGCGAGAAGAGCCAGGGTGTACTCTTTTATGAGTAGAGGCAGGGTGTTCTAATTTTAGATGCACCACCACAACCGTTTCTGGTGTGAAACAGAGGCTTACGCTTTTGAAGCTTTAACCTAGCCGCCTCTGATTTGGGCATGGAAAAAGACAACAAACAATCCCCCTTAGGGGGATGCCTCGTTTTGACAAATTTTGGTGATGACAAGGGATTAAATCCCTTTTTTCCGGCTTGACCCATTTTGGATTTCTTTTAAGCTATCGAAAGGGTTTCCGTGCCATTAGTTATGTGATCACCTTTAGATGAAAGTCCTTTTTCTTCATTTCTTTATCGTTGAGAAGTATGGTAAATGTTCGGAGTTCCATGTTCTTGGGACAAGTTCTCCATTGGGTCTGCATAACCAATATGTTCCAGGTACAATTTCTTGGTGGATGACCAGGGGTCCTTCCCAATTTAGGCCGAGAGGGCCATCCGCTGGGTTCTTTGTGTTAGCCATGACTCTTCATAAAACTAATTCTCCTTTTGTGAAGGTTCTAGTCTTGACTTTTATATTGTAGTATTTCATAATCATTCTTTGATATTCAGCTGTCCTGATCGCAGCCTCATCTCTTAATCTCTGTATTAAGTCTAGGGACTGTTTTCTTAACTTCTGATTAGGATCAAATGCATAAGCTATCCTTCTATGTGATGAGATTTCGACCTTAACCGGAAGCATAGCCTCGCATCCGTATGTTAAAGAGAAAGGGGTGTGACCCGTTGCTGTTTTGGTAAAGGTTCTATACGCCTGAAGCACTAAAGGAAACTCTTCGGCCCAATTCCCTTTGGCTTGGTTTAGACGTTTCTTAAAAACTACCTTTATGGTTTTTTTGGTAACTTATACAGCTCCGTTAGCCTTAGGTGTGCCACTGAGGAAAAACAGTTAATGATTCCATTTTTCTCACAAAACCGTTTGAATTCCTCGCTCTCGAATTGTGTTCCATTATCTGATATTAATTTGTTAGGGATTCCAAAGTGGGTAACAATATTCTTTGCTACGAATCTTAACACCATTTTAGACGTGACTGTCGGAAGGGGTTCTGCTTCTACCCATTTGGTGAAGTAGTCAATGGCTACTACAACATATTTGGCTACGCCTTTAGTGATTGGTAAGGTCTGGCTAAATTATCCTCCATACGTCGAACAGGGGCTCGAGATAGTAGTTAGCTTGCTAGGAGGAAGCCGGGGCACTCTACAGTACCTTTGAAACCTTTTGCATTTTTTGACATACTCAACTTCGGCTAATAGTAACCCTGTCGCATGACTCTCTTGACCAGCTTAATTCCACTGGAATGGTCTCCACACCATCCTTCATGAGCTTCTTTCAACAGGCTAAGCCCCATCTTCGAGGCTTACACATCTTAAATAAGGAAGCAAACGCCCTTTTTTATAGAGTATATTATCCGTAATCACAAATGTAGGAACATGGTGTTTTATCCTTCTCGCATCCTCCTTACTAAGGGGTAAGGTCCCGTTCAGGAGGTAGTCCATTATGAGAGTCATCCACGTGTTTTCATGGGGGCGGTTCGTTTCTATTAAGGGAGTTTCCTCATTGGAGTTTCCCTCTTTGTTTTCTTCGTCTCCCCTTCTCAAGGCCTGGGATCTGGTTAGAACTAATAATTCTTTCCCTATTCCCGATTCTTCATGCTCAATACTAGGCTTTTCCTAATAATCCGCAGGAATTACTCAAGTTTCGGGGGGCCCACAAAAACTGGCTAATTTGGCTCGTGAATCCGTTTTAGTATTCTCCCCACAGGGTATCTGGTGGACTGAGAAATCCTCAAACCAGGAAAGCATCTTTAGTACCCTCTTCACATATAGGATTAGCCATGCATCCTTAGTTTGATAGGTTTTCTTTATTTGGTTCACCGTTAGTTGTGAATCACTAAAGCTTTCTATCCCAGGTATCTTCAACTATAGTGCCAAATTCTGATCAACTATCACTGACTCATACTCGGTTACGTTGTTAGTCGCTGGGAACCCTAACTTTATGGCATAGTGCAAATGGTGTCCGTTAGGGGTAATTATAATGTAACCTACCCCCGCCTCCTGTTCGTTAGAAGCTTCATCTACAAAAAGTTGCCACTTGGCCTTTAAGTCATTCTCTTTAACTGATTGTTTCAAAATGAAGCTTGTGCATTCATTCATGAAGTCTATGAGGGCTTGTCCTTTAATTGCCGTTCGAGGATGGAACTCAATCTTCTATTGGCCGAGCTCAATACCCCATTTGATTAACCTCCCAGAGGTTTCCAATTTGCTAAACACCTGCTTGAGTGGGAAACTAGTTAAAACCCTAATGGGGTAAGCTTGGAAGTACCCTCTGGGCTTCCGTGCGGTAAGTATCAGGCAATACGCTAGCTTCTCTATCACAAGGTATCGAGTTTCTGCGTCCTTTAGCCTTCAGCTAACGTAGTAGATGGGGTGCTGAGTTCCACTACTCTCTCTTATTAGGACTGAGCTTACCGCATATTCTGAAACAACCATATATAGGTATAGATCTTCCCCCTTCCCGAGGCTGGATAGAATCAGAGGTGTTCCCATATAAACTTTCAATTCTTGGAATGCCCTCCTACATTCTTCGTTCCATTCTAAATTTTTCTTTTTCTTTATAATATTGAAGAAATGAACGCACTTGTCAGTGGCTTTGGAAATGAACCTACTAAGGGATGCCACTTTCCCATTTAAACTCATGACTTCTTTGCTGGTTCTAGGTTCTACCATGTCCTTTATGGCCTGAGTTTGGTCAAGACTAGCTTCAATTCCTTGTTCACTTACCACATATCCCGGAAATTTTACAGATTGAACTTCGAAAGAACACTTTTGTGGGTTTCACTTCATTTGGTAACTCCTCAAGACATTGGACATTTCTTCCAATTCCTTTAGATGGTTCTCTGTTATGGTGGATTTCACTAGCATATCATCCACACATACTTCCATATTGCACCCTATCTGTCCTTGGAATATCCTGTATACCGGCATTTGTTATGTTGTTCCTGCATTCTTCAGCCAGAAGGGCATCACTTTATAGTAAAATGTTCCCCAGTCAATGATAAAGCTTGTATGCTCCTCGTTGGGTTTATGCATCAGAATTGGGTTGTGCCCTGAGTAAGCATCCATAAGGGATAATATCTTGTGACCACTCGTGGCATCGACTAACTGGTCAATCTGCGGAAGGGGATAGCAGTCCTTTAGGCATGCACTGTTTAAATCCTTGTAATCGACACATGTTCTCCACTTCCCATTGGATTTCTTCACTAGCACGGGATTGGCTAGCCATTTTGGTTACAGGACTATCCAGATAAATCCGTTAGCTTCTAGCCTTTTGACTTCCTCTTTTAAAGCTTCTAACCGGTCTCTATTGTATTGTCTTTCCTTTTGCCGAATCGGGAGCATTGAAGGTTCAATGTTCAAGGCATGACTCATAGCAGAAGGCTTGATACCGATCATGTCTGAATGGGTCCAGGCGAAGACATCTTTGTTGAGCTGCAAGAACCGAATTAAGTCGCCCTTAAGAGGCCCTGTCATCCTTCTCCCTATGTTGACTACTTTCAACTTATTCTCTACATCAACGTTCACCCCTTCCACGTGTTCTATTGGTTTCATCCTTTCATTGTCCCCTCTAGATTCTAAACAAGTGATAATTTCTCCTACTCCGGTCAAGTTCACATCATCGGCTCTCTTCCTCTTTCTTTTCAAAGAAATGTACCTGCCATTTGCATGCTTGTTATCCTTATTAATTTTTATTTTAGCTTCGAATGTAAGATGTAAGAATCCCTTATCTGAAGGTATAAAAACAATAGAAGAATCAAAGTACAAAGAACACTCCCTCTTGTATTTGTTAATCGTTGCGAACTACAATTCACGGGAAATAAACTATTCTCCTCTTATAGTACCCCATCCTTGCTTGGTTAGGAATTTTAACATGAGATACTTGGAAGAAACAAAAGCATCCATCTCCTCCAAAGCTGGTCTTCCAAAGAAGGCGTTATAATAGGATGGTTGATTGATCATAACGAAGAGAGTTTCGAAAGTCCTATGAAGCGAGGATAATTCGACTTGAACCAGAAGGTTGATTTGTCCCACCGGAGTCAATCCCTTGTTATTGAATCCAAAGATTGGTTCATTTCTTGGCTCTAACTTCTTCTCAGAGATTCCCATCTAGTCGAAAGCATGTTTGAAGATGACATTGACGGCACTTCCAGTATCCATAAGGATTTTGGAAACGACTGAGAGTCATATTTGCACCGTTATCATAAGGGGATCATTATGTGGGTGGCGGACCCCCTTATTCATTTCTTTCGAAGAAGCCACTAGGTTGTGCATTTTGAGAGCATAGCATGCATTCATCAATGATGGCTCTTCTTGAATGGAGAATATTCCCCCCATGGCTTCCTTCATGTACTGACTCCTATCTCTCGGGCAGCTTTCGACTGGGTGTAGCCCCCAGTGGATCACATTAATTCGATTTATGGGTGGACCCAACTCTAGTTTGCCCTCTTCCATAGTAGCCCTATCATATTCACCGAAACCTTCTATTGTCCATTTGTATGCTGAGCTGGCGTTGTCTCGTTTAGAACAAATTCTTTTAGATGTCCCTCCCAGATTAGCTTCTGAATAATCCCATCCAATACCTTGCACTCGTCAGTCTTATGTTCGTTGGCCTTGTGGAATTCACAATATGTACCGTTGGAATAAGGTTCTAGGCGATTCTTGGCATTGAACGAGATAAGGAAGTTATTAGCCCTTTTTCTCACAACAGCATACACGAATGAGATGGGCTTGTTTAGAGCAACCTAGTTGGTGTTAGAGTCTTCCCATCTTGATTTCTTTTGGTTTCCCTCCAGGGGACTTTGTCCAAAGTTCGGCATTCCTCCTTCCCCTCGAGGCCCGAACTTTCTCTTTGTGAAGTATAACCCGTCCATGCAAATAAATTTGTCGGCTTGAAAGTGAAAGTCCTACAAGTCTTTGCAGCTGTGAATGTATAATTCCTTCCAGAAGGGGGTGTTTCCGATTAACCCCGAATGTATGGCGATTAACTTGTCTCGGTCGTTCATATCCTTGGTCTTTAATGCCTCTATGTTGAACCTTTTCAGATAATCTCCTAGAAACTTCCCTTGCCTCTGTTTGATGTTAGCAATGACTGTGTATTTGACTGTTGGATCTTTGCTAATGCTGAACTGTGCTGAAAATTCGTAGGAGAATTGTTTCCATGAGTAAATGGTGTCCTTTCTATACTGACGATACCAATTTACTGCTGCCCCTTGGAAGGTCACCGGGAAGAGATGACATTTAACAGCTCTGTAAGCATTGTAGACATCCATTTGACTATCAAAAGCCATTAGATGATAATCGGGGTCAGTGGTCCCAAGATACTTTATGGTTGGAACTTTCACTCTCGATGGTATTATGGTGCTCATAATTTCATCGATGAAAGGAGCTACCCTTTCGTTGTCGTTAACCCTGTCATCCCGGGTTCTCTTTCCCTTGCTTCCTAGCAGGTCTTTAACGGTTTTTTGGGTGAAATCTTTAAGATAAGCTTCCGCGTTGTCATAGTTTGCTCTCTTGGGATCATAACCTTTGAAAGTGGAACTCCCGGACTGTTCCTACTTGCATTGGTTTCCTTGATGATCTATTCCCATCAAATGGGACTTCTTCTTCTTGGAGGAATTTTCTTTGAGCTTTTCCTTTGCTTCTGAGTGTTGAACAGGAGCCTTTCTTTTCGGAGACTCATTCGTTTCTTTCTGACTAGATTTGTTGAGCCTTGAAGACTTCTGTGCTTGAGCAACATTCATCTGAGCTTGCATCTCTTGGAGTTGCTTCTCCAAGGCCATAATTCTTGCGACATTATCTTCCATAGTGTATGGTGGCTGTGTTAGGTTGGACGTGGCTCCACTTTTGCTGTTGTTTAAATTAAGCGTTAGCTCCATGTTTCCCTCAAGGGTTGCATCAGGAGTCAGTTCCTTGTTTCGATCTTCTAGTCTTTTCGATTTCATCTTTCCTTCCATGGAGCAATAAATTCACCAAGTTAATTTTTGATAGATTAACCGTAAGGTCGGAGGATTTGCCCTCCTTCTAGCGCCAAAATGTTAACGATATTTCCCGTCAACACCCGGGATGAGTTATATTGAGCATATATCTAAACAGATTGGTACAACCACAATCTAAGGTCACCAATGGACAATTTGAAATCAGTGTTTCTTAGCTAAATCAACCATTTCCATGAAGAAAGATTCATTTAACTTGATACCACTAGAGCTTTGCATAATCAGCTATCCCATATATCGCGGGCAATATGATATACATTGTGATAAAAAGAAAACATGCTAATGCTTCCCGATACTCGGATGATGAGGATATTGCAACACTTACTGACTTAAATGATCCTTTCGCATCAAACCAGCATGGAGGATCCCTGATTGTGTTAGTGATTAATCTATGAGTTTGCAGTTAACCTATATTCCGAAATTGAGCTGCATTAGGCTCATTATGAAAAGGGTTGATTCACATTAACAACCCCCGAGATAAACAGAGGAAGATCTTGGGCTTCCATGAAGCCTCTTCCCATTATGAGAGTTTTGTGATCTGTCCTTCTACACAAAAGGGTTAGTGTTAACTCCCTGTTCCATCATAAACAACACAATATGATTATCAAATAATGAAAATGTTTAAGCCTTCGATTTCTTCATTCATAAGTTGTTGATATTTTACAAGATTTGTAGAAATTCCCAATCCGATTCGGAAATTAGGATTTGTTCTCTTCAAGAAGGAAGAGTGAAAAAGAGAAATAGAAGAGGAAAATGGAAGAATCGTCCCCCAACTATCTAGCTCTTGGCGTCCTATTTATAGGGAAATAGGGACCCCTTCTATTGTTAGATTATTAGGCCTGTACGGGCCTTTGCCGACCGCTTTTTCTTGGTCTTGAACCTTTTGCTTCCGACCGACTTTGTGGTGCTAATTATAGTCTTTAATAGTGAGGGTCTTGGTCTACTAGGGCTCCTTTGAGATCGATGTGGGCTTGTCGACGTTGTAGTTTCCAGATGGCATT